>JACCGJ010008454.1:0-13361 GCA_013407085.1 Atriophallophorus winterbourni | reverse complement strand
AAAAAACGGATACAAAATATACTTTTGTATACGGGGGGGATGAAACATGAAACTTACATTTTCCAGAGCGTCCGCGATTGATTTCTCTGTAGCATCCTTAAACAACAGGTCGATAAGTTTGTGAAAAACAAGTTCACAAACTTGACACGTCCCGGGCAAGGGGATACCTGGACGTAGCGATGTTTGTGGGAGCAATCCGATCGATGGCTGATATCCTCCTGGACACATTTTGAAAGTAGCACACACTTGAGTCAGGTCAGCCTTCTCAAGAGAATCCAAAATTTCGTCAAAGTGAACGTTGATGGCAGTTTTGCACTTGAACATTAAAAGAGTGAACAGAATATATAATAAGAAATACGGATGAAACTTAGTTAGGAAACAAGCTTTAGTATCACCCCCCCAAGTCATATATATGCTAGAATGACAGCCAATATATATATATATATAAGTGGACTAACCGCGGTAATAAGGAAAAACGGTAATGTGGAACAAATTTTTTCATCGATTTCTTTTTTCAGATGATCACGTATTGCTGGATCATTCAGAACATGTCTAATTTGATCGAGCACTGCTTTGCATTCGTCGCATGAAGGTTTCTCAGTCGATGAGGATTGCGTGGGTGTTGACCGACAACCAGCACGCTTTTCATAATACCACGGAATAATGGGATCATTATTGCATTCCACGTGTGTAACAACAGGATCAGGTTTTGCTTCATCGAGCGGCTGCAAGTTGGATATAATAAAAGATCAGCACAGATATGTATAATTGATCAAACACAAGTCGATTAAGGAAAAAATAACAAAGCGAACTGCTGAAACCAATACGAGAAGTTTCGAGTGTCCGAATGAGTATTGGCTACTTAGTCACTCATTCATAAACCAACTTACTAGTAGTTCGATAAAATTAGCAGACGGGCATTCTATCTAAAAAACTAGGTTACAGATAAACACGCATGGGTATCTTTACTCTTGGTTTGAATATTATTGCATAGAGTATGTATGTATGTATGTATGAAAGCACAAGCCTGATCTAGGCAAAGTGACGCACAGTTAGAGACTGTACGTGGGCTAAGATACTGTCATGTTGCCCAAGCCTAGACAGTTATGAGAAAGGAGATAGAGAATAGATATGGTAGAGAGACTTCAACGTGTTTAAGCATGTAGCTCACTACCAGTGGCCAATCAATTTGTGCATAGTATGAACTTCTGTGAGTTGGTCACTTTAGTCTAACGAACCCAGCATTTAGCGGTAATATGTGATAACCATAGAAGATTTTGAGACAATCACTACGGTGTTAATCGTTTTATTTTGCGACAAATTTTCACTAATCAGCTTGACATTTTTATTTTACTGTAACTTTTTCAATACGAGATTCGTTTATCGTATTTTCTAGATGTTTAAATCGTAATTCTCAGGAGTCCGTATTCTGAAATTCCGACTACAGCTGATCACTGAATTTAGATCGGACAACTAAGTATGTTATTCTATGTTATCATAATACATGCCAAGATATGCGAAGATACAAATTTATGTGTAAAAAACCAACTACATACAAGACATTGAAAGTGCGCTATTAAATTAGGCCACTGTTAATTAGCATTGGAGTATTCCAACTTTGAATTACCGCTTCACACAATTGGAAATGACCAATTTCAGAAGTACTAACGTGCCCCGAAGTTACACTGCACAT
The DNA here is from genome assembly GCA_013407085.1 of Atriophallophorus winterbourni. Taxonomy (NCBI): domain Eukaryota; kingdom Metazoa; phylum Platyhelminthes; class Trematoda; order Plagiorchiida; family Microphallidae; genus Atriophallophorus; species Atriophallophorus winterbourni. Next base: position 11,668 of record JACCGJ010008454.1, on the reverse strand, counting down.
ATACTCATTTTATATTAAAGCGCAAGTCTAAACCAGGCTCATTCCCATGAATCGAATCCGCATGCATAAATCAATTGTACGGAGAAATAAATCTTGGCAGACATTTCTTATTAATTTTGTAGATGCAATATAAAATAGTAATCAGAACATGAGAGATGATATAAGAGAAAAGCACCGATTATTACGGAGGCGGGATAATTACAAATAAGCAAACATTCATTTCAATATCTCACCAGGAATGCACCAATAGTAATATTGGTTGGTTTACGTAGCGAACAAAGTCCAACCAAAGCACAAACATCGTGCGGATTCTAAAAATTTTACATTAAAAAGATCAAATTACCAGCTGAACCTCGAGCATACGCAAAATGGCAGGTACATGGGCCTTTACAGTTTCCTTACAGTAATCTCTTATGATCGTTGGGGCCCTGTCGCAAAAGTCATTAAATTTATTTATAATAGCATTTGAGGTTGCGTTATTTTCGAGGAGAGCGCGAATATCGTCGATTATTTTTTTGCAATCTTCACAAACGGATCCGAAATTTAAGTCCTGGAATTTATTAATTTGAAAAATACTCACCCCTAAATACGTGTGTGACTTGCACATTGATATAACATTGCAAAACGCCACCGAATTGTTCTAAAATGAGCTTAAAATGGTTCACACATACCAAATTCTCATTATCTTCCTTCCACGAATTCAAAAATCGCACACACTGAAATGTAAGAACAAATAACACATACAGTTTCCTCAGGATTTTCTATAGTACACAACTTAAGTGCATCTTTCATATCATCCATGGGGTTTTTGAAATGGAGACAGTAAACACATTTTGCAGATGGATCGTTGTCATAACTCGTCCATTTTGCATTCTTCCAAATATTCACACATCTATCTTGAAAACTACAATTTTTAGCTGTATTCAAGTTTTTGCAGTGGAATCTTGAAGGTTGGGTGCATTGCTTATCACGGAAGCAAAACGTTATAGAAACTATAAACGATTAGATTACATGAAAGATTTACTTGACAACAAAAGAATCAAACAACGACCAAACATTTTGAACGGTATGAAAAATAATTAGGTCAACTGATAACTGATTGAGATAAACGCGAAATGATAGAATCATCAATGCACTCAATTTGTAAGTAAATCGTTAACCATTGCTGCATTTAAGAGCAATTGTTCAGATTTAGCTATGCTTAACTTGGTCATATCACAAACGTGTGACGTTGGTGTCCACAACAACATGGATTCACCAAAAATCGCTCATGCGTAAGTAATCTGCTCCTGGCGCGAGAAAGTTGGTGTGCTTTGACCGATTCTGGTCAAGAGGTCGATGTCATTTTTATCGACTTCAGTAAGGCGTTTGACCGCGTGCCCCACCGCCGATTGCTCGTCAAGCTGGAGGGTTTGGGTATTCGGGGTTGTCTACTAAAATGGATCGAGGCATTCATCTCAGGGCGGTCAAACCGTGTCGAGGTGAATGGAGTTTTGTCTTCAGAGATGATAGCAGGCTCCGGAGTGCCGCAGGGATCTGTCCTTGGCCCATTGTTATTCAAAGTTTTCGTGAATGATATTCCGGACACGGTAGCGATCGATTGTCTTTTATTCGCGGATGATCTGAAACTGTGGGCCTCTGTCAGTTCCTGCGATGGCCACAAGCAACTGCAACAAGCAGTTGATGACTTAGTCAGTTGGACACATCGCTGGTCACTGCCTATCAATGAGGACAAGACAGTGGTCATGCGCATAAACTCCAATGACACTGGTAGTGAATGCTTTCTTGAAGGTAAGCCTGTTAGAGCGGTGACGGTCGAGAAAGACTTAGGGATTCTGGTTATGGATTCCTTGAAGTCGAAGGCTGACACTTGTCGGAGAATAGGCAGCGCTACCAGGATGCTCCGGGCGATTCGGCGTTCCTTTGCGTCCATTACTCCGCAAATGTTCCAAACACTTTTCTCTGTGTACATTCGTCCTCTGTTGGAATATGGGCTGCCTGTTGCATTTTCTCAGTCCAAAGGCGAATGCGACTCCTTGGAGAGGGTACAGAGGAGGTGCACTAAGATGGTTTGTGGAATGCGCCAACTCGCGTACGAGGATAGGAGGAGCTTGCTGAAACTCTACCCCCTAGAGCTTCGAAGCGAAAGATATGACCTGCTCCTGACACGCCGTATTTTTCTCGGTCAATATGGAGATGAGTTCCTCCAGTACTTCCGATTAGTAGGTGAGTCGAGGACTCGTGTACATGACTTTAAGTTGCAGAAGCCTAGAAGGCTGAAGCTGAGTAATGCGAGCACGCTATCCACGCTGGTGGTAAACACTTGGAACTCTCTACCGAAAGGGCTCCTGTCTCTACCATCTGAACAGCTATTCAAAAGCGCGTTGTATCAGCATTTGTTGAGACGGATGGACTTCATCCCCGGAGTGATATAGTGGTGTTCCTCTACTCTCGAGGTTTGCCTTGTCAGCAGAAGTCACCCATGTCTATTACTGTGATGAAGCTCAAACGGGATTTTATCCCTACTGCTTTCGATTCAGAAGAAGAAGAAGAAGAAAAAGTTGGCACATGACTGTAAATGGCTGATAAGCCAATCGAGTGTCCAGAATTTCTGACTGTGGAAAGCTTCAAAGGAGCGCTAACCACTGCCAAATTTAGGTTCATTTTTCTCTGGTATCCTCGTCGTATGTGAAGGTACGTTCGGTGTTTTCCAAGCCGTCCTTTGGTCCCAGAATTTGTAGCTGCGACCGAGAAAAACGGAAAGGTTTTCTCTTCCCCAAGCCGGTGAGAGGTTAGCTATGGAAAATTGGTGCGTACATTTAAAACATGACATTTAAAACGAGGCTTTATATAACAGGATGTTTTTAAATCGTGGTCAAGATCATATAATTTTAAAACGAACAAAAAATGACAATTCTGACTACAGACAACCTGTATATTCACGGAAAAAATCTGGGAAAAGTCCAAGCCACAAGGCATCTAAACCCCTTTTGAATGCACCCATTGACGTGCAAGCTATTAGTTCCTCAGGCAGCTTGTTCCAGAAGCTTACCACTCTTTCACTGAAAAAGTGTTGCCTTAGATTCAGACGGCTGTGGTTTTTTGCGAGCTTCAATGTATGTCCTCTAATTGAGGGGTTGATTGCTCGAGAGAACAGGATTTGACAGCCCTCGTCGCCTAAGCCTTTCAGGATTTTGAAAGTTTCTATGAGGTCACTCCGTAGACGCCGACGCCGAAGGGAGAAGAGACCTAAAGAAATTAGACGTTCTTCGTAGGGTTTCCCAAACATACCTTCAACCATTTTGGTAGCCAGTCGTTGGACTCTTTCTAGTAGTAATATGTCCTTTTGAAAGAAGGGGCTCCAGGCTTGCACGCAGTATTCTAAATGCGGCCTGACAATCGCCGTATATAAAGGGATAAACACTTCCGGCGTTCTACATGTCAGAACGGATTTAAGCCTAAAGAGTTCTCCTCTAGCTCGTTGTGCAGCGGTGGCACACTGCGCAGCCCATTTGAAGTCCGCTGTTACGACTATACCCAAATCCTTAATCCTCTGAATAGATTGAAAGTCGATCCTACCGTTATTCGCAGTTACTGTAATTCTGTCGACTGCTGCAGACAACAGATGACATTTACTATAGTTCAGAGGAAGATCCCAATCCTGCGGCCATTTAATGACCTTTTCAATATCTCTCAACAAATCACCGTGATCACTGGATCCGGTGAATTTGACATCATCGGAAAACATGTAGCAGGGACATGACAACTGCGATGCCAGATCATCGATGAAGATCAGAAAAAGTATTGGGCCTAATACTGAACCTTGTGGGACCCCACTGGTAACTGTTGCGAATTCAGAGGTAGTATCGCCTACATGGACCTGGAAGGATCTATCACGAAGAAAACTGGTTATCCAGTCGTGAAGCTTACCAGATATGCCTTTGGCCGCGACCTTCATCCCTAGGAACCAGTGACTAACCGAGTCGAACGCCTTACTAAAGTCTAAGTAAAACAGTTTTACCCGTCCGCCTTCATCCAGTGTCTTAGAAACTTAATCTAAAAATTTCGATCGAGTTCATTTCAGTTCTGTTCGCACAGGACAGTATGTGGCTAACGAGCCAATCGAGCGTCCATAAATTCTTTTGATGGAAAGCAGCAGAGAATCACCCACCACTGTTAAAACGTTTTTTTCCTTTTGTCTAGTTTAAAATTGAAATCTTCGATGATCACGACGCCAAGAGATTATCCAGATTGTGTTTATGGAGCACCGCGTTATAACCGATGTTGGATGAAGAAAATAGCAGTTTCTCTTCACCAGCACGGTGAGGCATCAGCTGACGTAGAATAGTGTATAAAAACTCTATCATTTACTTAATTTACGGAATAATGGTAAACGGTGATCAACCTGAGCTTGTAAAGCAATTAGGTAGCGTTTTCAGAAAAAAAACGTACCCCAGTTGCGGTGTAAACCATGTTTAAACTCGAGACGAAGCTGCGGGATATAAGTTATACTCAAAGAATGTTCCAGACGTTTACCATCTTAATGCTAAAAAGTGTTTCCTGTAGTCAAGCCGACATCGTTTCTTAGCTATTTTAAGTGAATGCCCACGGGTGTCCAGCTCGGGACTTAAGGTAAAAAACTCGTTTATTGGCACGCCACTTATACTCTCCAAGACCTTGACGGTTTCAATTAAGTCACCTCTTAAACGACAGCGTCTAAAGTAGAAAAATCGAGAGACATAACGCGTACAGCGTACGGTTTCCATCGTCAATTTTCTGCTCTGTTTTCAAGCCAATATTCCTCCATTTGGTTCGAAAAATGTATTTTTAAATGGCTTAGATATTTATGAACTGACTGTATGAAAATTTTGAACTTTTCGGATTTAATTCTCCCCGAGATGTCACAATTCTGATGTTCATATGGGATTAATAGTTTATGCTTATAAGCATTATGGATTTTCTTCCATTTGTTATTGATTCCAACAGAATATTGCTCTATTTTCCTACAGAGATGCACTTTAAAGTTTGAAGCTGAGAATTTGTCGACACATATTTGACTTTGAATGGTATAAAGAAGTATCTCACGAGCTAACATAAGTATTTGTCGATTAATAATAAAGAGAAATGTCAGCAATCAATGATTGATTGCGGAAATACAAACTTCAGCTCCAACTGCAAAAAGTGTATCGCAGATTTCGTTCCGTTCAATGTGGTGCCTAATCATGTTGGATACCTAGCCTTTGAGCTGGATACAGCGAAAAGTGACTGCATAACTTCCACTGAGCTTGTAAAAGTTGGAGTTGAGGAAGAGGATGAGGGTAAAACAAAATCAGTGATTTCTTGGAGAAGCTGAGAATTTGTCTATACATATTTAACTTTGAACGGTATAAAGAAGTATCTCACGAGCTAACATATGTATTTGTCGACTAATAATAAAGAGAAATGTCAGCAATCAACGATTGATCGCGGAAATACAAACTTAAGCTCCAACTGCAAAAAGCGTATCGCAGATTTCGTTCCGTTCAATGTGGTGCCTAATCATGTTGGATTCCTAGCCTTTGAGCTGGATACAGCGAAAAGTGACTGCATAACTTCCACTGAGCTTGTAGAAGTTGGAGTTGAGGAAGAGGATGAGGGTAAAACAAAATCAGTGATTTCTTGGGTTCCATCAGGAGAAGATGAAGAAGATTCATTTAACGAATTAATATCTTTGCCACACAAACCTTTGAGCGCACTCATAATTGACGACTGTTATTCGTTCTCAAAATCGATTTGACATATATATCTCGCATGCGTTGTATCTCGAGCTTGATTGATGAACACAGCTGGGAGACAGCGTGATGATCAAGATTTTTGAAAGCCTTTTTCCTCAGTCTTCATGGGCGCTTCAATTTATTGGAGGAAAAACAATCAAGTCGAACAAAAATAGTTTCCTGTGAACAGCATATATAAAAGCAAAAGTTGAGATCGGATGTGAAAACGTCACATTCAAGGGAAACGTCCGGTTCGTTAAAAATACGGAAGTCAGTGTCGCTTAGCATGGTCCTCAGCGCCGATATATTGTCAGGTTCACAAGTCACTTTTCGCCTGATTCTGCGAGTCATGTAACTATGCCCCACACTTCCGTAGATTTCAGGAAGTATTGTGATCCCACAGTTAATAGAATTTCCAATCGGCGCAGATTTGCGGGCATGAAAAATTTGTGGCGCATTAGTGAAAGCTTAATACAAACAAGCTTCAGAACGCGTTAAAAAATGAACAAATCTGCGATTATCACTAGAATTGGTTCCATCAATCAGCAAAACTTGCGAAAACTTCTATCCAGCTCCGAGCTAGAAGATCGGACACTTACACTACACTTACGCCATTTGTTACGGTTACAGGGAACACAGAATGTTGACGAACGAGTACTATGCCAGATCCGGGTCCAGAGTTTTCCAAACGATTTGCGCAAAGTTCTGCTTACATTAAAAATACAGTAACCTAGACGAGTTTCCTCAAGTTGCATATAAAGTCTATGAGATCTGTCGTAACACATCAATTTGCTCAGTCAGCCAACCCATTTTAACCCCTTGTACTTCCTGTGCAGATTTAAACAAGGGTATATCTGATTTGAAATTCCGCATCATAGTCTCTTGCAGATGTCCGCTATTCATTTCCAGGGTAACAGTCAGACAGAGGGCCAATTGCTTACCGCGTCACTCCAAGACAGACAGCGGGCAGATACCGTCGCAAGCAAGTGATCAATCAGAGACATGGGTTGGTCTGAGACCAACGAAACCTCGAACAGGTAAAATGACCCTGTGTTTAATATCACACAGAAGATACCAGGCATGGCTGGATTCCAACCGAATTTACGGGATCGCCTCGCTAAAGATCGCCAGCACCGCCAATTAAGTCTTTTCCGCACATACGGATGGAGCGACTGACGGACGAGAGTTTGGCATCGTGGTACTAAAAGGTATTTCACATTTTGACAAATTGCCACATGAATCTTGAGACTGGTTGAATGTGGACACAGCCAGCGTGAGATGATCGCTTTTTGTAGAGAGCCACAGTATCGGATCCGTGGACAGCATTAGCGAGTCCAGGGTGAATTCGGGTAGACATTTGTGGTGACAAAATGCGCACGAATCACTTGCGACCAAATATCGCTTGACATTATAAAATGCGATACCGTTTTGTGTAGCGCAAATAATATAGTCATACGCGATACAACAAAGGAAGACAGCCCTATCGGTTGAACAATTCGGTTCGCTAAACTCAAACGAGTGAAGTTGTTTGTATGAAATATCCGCTATTCCGTACCAGATGAAGCATGCACTGATACACGGCAGAGAACCGTATAGTCTATAGTAATTTGTAGTCTTATATTTTGTATCATCATAATTTGTCAACTTAGATTTTCTGTTCGTTAAGTTGTCTCTGTGAGAAAATACTCACGGTCTTGCTTCATAAGAACAAGCCGATCGATTGTATTCAATGTTGAATAGATTTTCGAAACTGAGGCAGATCCATTCAAGTTTTATCGATCCTCGATATCAGGTTTTGACCATCGGTTTCTGTCAATAGTGCGTCCAATCGGTTGTTCAATTGGGATTAGGTCGACTCTACGAACGGTTTTGCAGTCTTAGTTTTGAAAAACATTCTGTTGGATTCCGTTCCAGACCAGCTGAAGTAGTGCACAACCAAATCACCGGCAGCACATACTTCACACAAGTCGGCGAACTGTGGTCAGCGTCGGCCACTGTTCCAGCAGATCGTAATCCAGTCGGATATCCTTAGGGGACACCACTTCTGTGTAGCGACCAAATCGTCACTGGGGAATAGTTTCTGTCACGGAAACTAGTTGCCTGCTACGAGCCACGAGAATCTTCTACCGGGAGTGACGAGCGTTTACGAATTGATCCCAAATCAGAACAATACGTCAATTTACGCTGTACTATATTGACAAAGACGATTAAAAAGCAAAATATAACAAACCTCAACGGTAATCGAATACAGGTTTTAATGCAAACCCAACGCGTCCAATAAACGGGAGTCAAACAGCTCAGTTGAGAGCACAAAAAATTACCGTTTTCCAATAACGGTAAACACGGGTAACGGACAAATCAAAATGTGCGGAAGCCGAAGTGCAGTTAAACAAAAGAAAAATGTTCGGGAAAGAAAACTCTCACAGATTTAACATTTAGTTTAAATGTTATTTTCAATTTAAAGAACAAACAAAAAATATCACGGGAAAAACTATGACACAAAAAACTTGATAAGGAACACGGGTGTAGGGTGGGAACAAATGTCTCCAGTTCGTTTGATCTTGCTGGACCGAAAGAGGAATTTTCAAGACATCGACGCGGATTCATACACCGCCCACCAAAATTCCTCAAAATCTGAAAAGCAAGTAGAGACAAAAACACTGAACTGCGGGGCTCTCCTCTACCTGGCTACCCGAACCGTGTACCTGCGCGACCAATGACAGCGACTCGACGATCAAATGTTTGGTGGTATCTCTGGAGTTGGCAGACCCGAAGACCTGCCTCCCACCTAAAACATTTGCCTTCAATGTAATCAACGTTCGTCTTCGCATGCAACCGGCAGACTGAATGCTTGGTGGTATTTCTGGGGTCAGCAGATCCGAAAACCCGCCTCCCACCTTAAGCACCAGCCCCCGGGCCCGACACCCCAGGTACACCCTATTCCACACCCTACCGCTACACTACTCGGCACCCTCAAGCAAACATAGCTTCCTAACGTCACGCTCCAAGATTCCTGCGGATGAGCGCACGGTGACTCTTCGAACTAATCCATCTCCACTATCGTTACATTCGAGCACCAACCCAAGCGGCCACTTCTCCTTTGGGACTTGGTCACTCATTAGCAGTACGACATCGCCTTTCTTCAAGTTTCTCTCTCGCTTTAACCATTTTTGCTTTCTTTGCAAGGTTGGGAGATACTCTTTGATCCATCGATTCCAAAAGATCCCAGTGAGATAATTCACTTGCTTCCACTGACGCGTATACCGATCACGTAAACTAGCATCAGAAGGGATCCCCATGTTGCTTCCTATCAACAGAAGATGGTTTGGAGTCAGAGGTCCATCGTCGCGGCTATCTAATGACGGTGGCACCAAAGGTCGATCATTCAATATACGTTCTGCTTCGCACATAAAAGTATGCAAACTTTCGTCCGTCAACGTCTGCGCATTTACTATGGCGTTTAAAATATTTCTGATTGAACGCACCATACGTTCCCAAACGCCGCCTCTATGGCTAGAACTAGGGGGGTTAAAGTGTCATTGGATATGATGAACAGCCAGACGATTAGCGATCACGTGGTTATCGAGCCTTTGAATGTGCTCTTTCAGCTCTCGAACGGCCCCTACAAAATTCGTGCCATTGTCGCTTGGAACGACAATTCGGTCCGGGGAAAATCGAGTTCAACGTCAAAGATTTCAGTCGCGATATAAACACCAATATGTTTATCCAACGGTTGAGTGACGCGTCCAAGCCCACCAAATTATTGACAAGACAATACGTGAGATGAGTACGGTACTATTGAAGCAAAATAATTATACAATAAAAATAGCAAACCTCAATTATTCCGCTTCGTACTGAATCCAAAACCAGATTATTCAACAGCAAAAATGACCACGAATGATTGCAACTTCAAATAGCGCGCAAACGGCCAAATAAAGATACAGAAATATAAGCTCAAGAACGAATAAAATCAAGTAGTTCGGTAAAACAAAAATGGTAAAAATGTACAAAAATACCAAGAGATTCAAACAGTTAGTTGTCAATAAAATAAATTCAATGCTCATCTTACACCGCCCCCCGAAATCCGCGCCGGATTTCTCAAAGGCTGACAACGTACATGCTCTGGTATCCTACCCCATATCTTTACCCATCGCCGGTCATATCATAATGGCTATCAGACGTTATTATCTAGGAACAAAGTGAGAAAATGTCACAATGCACAAGACGTTCTCCATGTCTCACACATGTGACAAAATTCACCGGCCTTTTCAGCCAGATTGGTTAGAAGCCAGACGTTTTCCATGCCTTACCACAACCAATCCAGCTGGCCTGGTCCCTTTACGTGACAAACCCCGTTCCGGTACCAGCATCCACGTTCGATGGTATCGTTGCATCTCCATCCGTTATATTTGAATCTGCTTCCAGAAAGCAAAGTTGACGAATATCCCGCTTAATTACTACCCCTCTTGATTGCACACAAACTTGTCTTACTAACCCATCTTTCGACAAAACGCATTCAGTTACTCTACCCAAGGGCCAGGATCCACGAGGTGTTGCGTCGTTTACCACGAGAACTAAATCACCAACCTCAAAGTTTCGGTGTTTTCGAAACCACTTTTGGCGGGTATGGAGTGTAGACAAATATTCATGTAGCCATCTACGCCAGAAAATATCAGCAAGATAAGAGGCTTGCTTCCATCCTCGCAGATAATTTTGAGCAACAGAAGTGGGTAGTCCCGCATTTCCTCGTAAAATTAATAGGTGGTTGGGTGTCAAAGCCACATTTTCCGCGGAATCCGATGAGGCCGGAACTAATGGACGGTTGTTCAGTATACGTTCAGCCTCGACCATCAGAGTGTTTAGTACTTCATCTGATACAACCTGCTCCAATAACAATCCAAACAGTATCCTCCTGACAGACCTGATAACACGCTCCCAAACACCACCACGATGACTTGCATATGGAGGTTGGAAATGCCACCGTGTTCCTTGTGATGCAAGATGTTCGTTTATTTTATGTTCATCCCACTTTATCACGCATTCTCGAAGCTCTCTCTGAGCGCCAACGAAATTTGTTCCATTGTCACTGTAGATATCTGTAGGTATTCCACGTCGCCCAATAAACCGTATTAATACCATAATGAATGATTCTGTTGATAACGAATGAGCCAACTCTAAATGAACTGCTCTGGTTTGCAAGCAACTAAATAAGCAACCGTATCGTTTCTCTGTAATTCTTCCACGTTTCACACAGAACGGGCCGAAGTAGTCAATACCCACGTATTGGAACGGGTATGAACCAGGTTCTGTTCTGCTAATCGGCAACGGGGCCATCAACTGCTGGCATTTCTGGGCTGCATATCGGCGGCATAAAAAACACTGACCGATAATTCGCTTTATAGTAGCACTACCTTGAAGAATCCAAAAGCGTACTCGTATGGTCGATAATACGTGTGCAATGCCACTGTGTCCTTTGCAAATGTGGTAATGCCTGACAATTAGGTCAGTTACAACGTGCTTCTTCGGTAAGACGACTGGAAGTTTTTTGACATCGGGATGTGCCCCCATATTAAAGCGACCGTTTACGCAGATCAGTCCATCGGCGATAACTGGGTTTAACTAACGCAATTGAGCCCCACGTACTTTAGTACAGTTTCGTCCAGATAACAATAGGTTTGCGATCCCAGGAAAAGATTGAGCTTGAACGATCCGTAATATGTCTCGTTCTGCGCTGTATATCTCATCAGCAGTGAGTCTTTTATTCTGAACAACACTTCTATTCACAATATATTGTTTGAACCTGATCAACCAGGCCACCGCTAACTTTAATCTCCGCCAAGACGAGTAATACTGCAAGATATCATCAAGACCGGAGTTTTCTTGCACGACATTAATTCTATTTGAATTCCTTTTCA
>JACCGJ010008449.1:0-13041 GCA_013407085.1 Atriophallophorus winterbourni | reverse complement strand
TATATATAGTGAAGTCAATCACATAGACATTGTTTGCATTTACTTTGAGCAGCAGCTGTTTACAATTATTTCATACACAGTGAGCGTTTGTGTACAGTAGCATAATAATTCTACCCCGCATACCTTTTATTCCACTTTTAACTCGGGTCGTAGCACAGTCTCTCTCTCTTAACGAGGGCAATAGATAACTTTTAGGACTGCGCAGGTGTACATGTGTAGAAATTGATGGTAGTTCAATAAAGATTGTTCTGGTTTGAAAGCTTAATAAAAATGTTCTATATTACATTCGGCGTTTAGTAATTATTTGAGTTGAATATTGTAGAACGAAATTTCCGTACTCTGAGATATAATTTGAAGGCCAATTTGCAAATCATTTACTATAACGACTACATAGCTGTTCTGCAAAGTTCAAATTAGTAAATGCTGTAAAATATTATGGCAGTTTTTGACCCGGTTACAGGCATTTTCGAACACTCTCAATTAAAGCAAACGTTCAAATCTGAGACATTTTCGAAGCACTCATTTGTGTAGCTATCAAAGTTTATGTCAAATTGTTGTCAACTAAATTTTAGAACGATACTATAAAAATAATTCCACCAGCTTGCACGATAAGCTATTTTTGCTTGGCAGTTTGAAAGAAATAAGATGATGTCCTGAACACTGGAGCGATCCATTAAATAGTTGTAATAAATTTATTTTCTCGGAAATCCAAGGCATGTTGATCATAATAAATAATTTCTAAAAGTTTTGTACTATCAGATTGTAGTATGTACATTTGTAAAAAATCATTTTCTAGTTCACTTCTGCAGCGAAAATTGACGTTCAATAAATCACGCATGCTGTCTATCATTTGAACTACGTTATTGTTAAGAAGAATTGAGTTATCTTGTATCGTGCATCTGACAGGCATAAAATTTGATTTTGCCGTTGAGAACATAAGACCGTTATTTGTCGCCCAATCTCCAAGTGCATCCAAATCATTGTTTAGTCGAGCTATATAAGTTTGTGCTAGGTTAACTGGGAAAGTGATAACGACCTTCATGTCATCAGCAAATAGTAACAGTTTACTATGTGGAGTGACGCTATGTATGTTATTTTTATCTATAATAAACTGTAACGGTCCTAATACGCTACCTTGAATTACGCTACTGGAAATAGGCAGGCTGTGTGATATGTGGCCATTTACTTCAACAGAGTAAGTGTGATCGGCAAGAAAAGATGTTAGCCAGGAAAGAAGATTACCATCGATTCCATATGATTCAAGTTTCGATAATAATAACTTATGAGGAACAGTATCAAATGCTTCAGTTATGTATAGGAAGACAACTACAACTACAAAACCTTCCTCAATCGATGTAGTAATATAGTCAAGGTATTGAAGCTGGCATGTAATGCAAGATCTTCTATTCAGAAAGCCATGTTGAGCTCTGGAGAAGAATCTTGGAGATAAGTGATTTAATATAGCTTTTTTACTATGTTTTCAAGAAATCTAGATAGTATTGTTGTGTGGTTAATTGGGCGATTAATTGATACCGTGTGCTTCGAGACAGATTTTTGTCTGGGTGTAATAATACAGTGTTTTCATTCTAAAATGAAGATTCCACATTCGATTGGTGTGTTAAATAAGTTCAGTAGAAGAAGTTTGAAATCATCACCACCCATTCTGCAAATAGCAGGTGGAATGCTTGCTCTGTCTGGTTTGAGACTCAACTTAGTTTGCTTGCAGACTTCATTATTGTCATTCAGATTCATACAAATAGTGTGTAATATACTAGGTGTCCGAAATGTTCTATTGATATCTTTATAGAGAGAAGTACTGCATGTAGCATTAAAATATTTAAAGATTTCTTCACAGATTGTATTAGGGTTTGTAATTTTAATTTCTGCAGAATTATAAGTTCGATCGTGAAAAATAGAGTCGACGTTGCTGGTTGAGTTTACGAATAGTGGTTTAAATAGTCTGCTGAATGATTTTAGCTTATCACAACTGCTCAGTGCTCTATTTTTTGATGCTTTCAATGTGTGGTCTAGAATAAGTTTGTGCTCACTTAATATTTCATAGAAACTTTAAAAAGCGAAAATATCGTTATTGTTTATTGCAGCTGTAGACCATTCTTCTATTTTTATTTCTCGAGCGTAGTTAGTTATATACGCTTTTAAGGACTGCAAGCTCTATCGAGTAAACCTATAATTTTTGAATGGAATGTAGAAGATGTAGTTGGAAAATCATTTGAAAGGAAGAATTGAGACCAATCTTCTATCCTTATAAGTGTTGAAAGTAGGTTCCAAACGATGCAACGGTAAAGTGTCTTGATCGCATTGGTATGTTTGCTAAATCAGTATAATATTCTGTGATACCCATTAAAGAGGGAAGGCACTATTAGTAAGTTAGTTGGATCATAATTTATCGTAAAGTTGAAGTCAAGAATATTGCCCTTTCTATTCGGTCTATTCATAAATTGCTTGTAACCTAGTAAGTCAAGCGTTATCATAAAATTTGTATGAGAGCTAAATTTACTTCGTTTGTGTCAGTTCAAAATATGCATATCGAAGTAACCGGCTATAAGTTTATGGCGTGCATAATGTAAAGACGCTTAGATGAAAGCTTGAGTTCATTTATCTGGATTAGATGAAGTTGAACCTGGTGGGTAGTAGATGCAACCCATTAAGAAATCTAGCATAGGTGGTTGTTGGCCTTCTTCGGTCGATGTTGACCATGGATGTACATCACAATCGCATGAACTCCCATGATGTACAACTTTTTGAATGGCTAAACAGTCCAAATCGGAAGGAACAATCTCTCCCGCAGCGCTGGCAACAAAAGTCAGAACTCGGTTGTATTACATCAGTTACACATCGTGATCTGCGTTCAGTAGCCAAGAGCTGCATCTGCTTCTCCCCAGCTTGCAGACGACGAAAAACAGTCCATTAGCGACTGGAGTTGCTCTTGGGAGTGAGCAATAAAAGCAGCATCGTCGGCAAACAGCAGGTCACTGATTAGCAAATTTTGGGCCTTGGTTTGTGCTCTCAACCGGTTCAGGTTCAAAAGCTTGCCATCACTTCGTGTGCGTAGGTAAATACCTTCTGTCCTCGTCCAGAAAGCGTGCTTCAGAAGCAGAGCAAAAAATGCCGAACAGCGTGGAAGCAAGAACACACCCTTGTTTGACGCCTCGGCGAATTTTGAAGGCTTGTGAGATGAAACTGTTAAAATGGACTGAGCCATTCATGACTTAATGGAACGAAATAACGAGTTTGAGCAGTCTTGGGGGGCAGCCTATCAAATCAAGCATTTTGAAAAGATCCTCCCTGATGACGTAGTCGAATGCTTCGTTAAATCAATAAAAACGGTGTATGATGGCATACGCTCTTTTGACACTTTTCTCGAAGTTGTCTCAGGGAGTAGATGATGTCAACGGTTGATCTTCCCTTGCGGAAGCCGCGTTGAGAATCGGAGTAAATGCTATCAGCTGAAACTTGCAGCCGGATCTGTAAGACTTTAGCAAACAATTTGCCTACAACATTCAGAAGGGAGATTTTTCTGTAATTATTGCAGTCGCCTCTACCTACCTTATCCTCAAATAGCATGATAATTTTTGTGTCTCGCATCTCTTGTGGGACACACCCGTCCTGCCAGCACTGAAGAAGCAAATGGTGAAGAGGTTGTAATAATGCAGCTCTACAGCATTTGATGAGCTCAGGTGGAATTCCGTCGTCACCAGGGGCCTTCCCATTCGCTAAGTGGTCGATTGCCCTATTGAGTTCATCAAGAGTAGGGGGAGTATCCCGATATTCAATAGTCGGCAAACGCTCGACATTTTCAAGTACATGTGATAAAACTTTACTGTCCCTAGATTAGAGAGAGAAGAAGTGCTCTACTCATATTTCCATCTGCTGAGTTTTGTCCATAATCGGGTCACCAGATAGAGATGTAATGGGAGCCGTTTGAAGTTTGTTTGGACCAATTACTCTATTGATTCCATCATACATACCGTGAACATTTCCAGTATCCGCAGCTATTGGATACTAAGGCTAATTTCTGTCCAATAGTCATTTGCACATTATTTTGCAGTTTGTTGGACCTTATTTATAGCTGCTCTTAAAATTCGTACGTTTTCATAACTTTGAACGTCAAGAATGCTGACCGCTTCTTGTTCAACACAATAGTCATCTCAGAAGATTTTGCTTAGAACCAGTCGCTCGTTCAAGCTTTATTCGGACCGAAAGTGGAAAGTGCGACTTGGCATATGCAGCTTTTTTATCGATTCTCATTTTTATGAAACCGATTCGAGTGGGTTGTCTTGCTAAACTCGGCTGTAAAGGCTTTTGAAAATCGCGCAGCTAGATTAGGTTCGCACATGCGAGTGACGTTTATCATAGGATTAGCAGAGAATTTGGTGCGGTAAAATTTCGTGTCGGAAAGCTTCAATTTTGAACAGACCAGTGAATGATCAGTGTCACAGTCTGCGCTTTGATATGATCTGGTAAGAAGTACCCTTTCGATATTAGTGTGCCTAACAAGACTAAGATCAAGCTGATGCCAATGCTTAGAGCGAGGATGTTTCCAAGAGACCCTATGCTGTGGTTTTGCTTGAAAGAAAGTGTTACTAACAGAAAGACCTTTGACAACCTTGGAAACAATGAATCTTCAAGTTTTGTTAAATTCGAAGATGTTATGCTATTAGATTTAAATCTTGAATGCACATAAATAAGGCAACCGCCACCTCGTTCAGGGGGCGGTTTCTTATAAATATCTGGTAGTTAGGTATGATGAGTTTCGAGTCAGAGTAATGATCACCAGTCCAGGAATCAGTTATAAGACTAATGTCTACAGGTTTAGAAGAAAGGTAAGATTTTAGTATACAGATTTTAGGTATAATTGAACTAGCATTTATTACAAGAAAACGAACAACACAATGGTCAGAAATTAAAGTATTTGGGGTGGGTGCATTGGAGAGATTTCTAGGCTTAAATGCAATTCAACTGTTTTTGAAAAAAAGTGGTATTAGAGTTGAAGTGTGTATTGGTTAGAGAGGAAAGGATTCTGAGGCTGCGTGTGTTCCGGTTATATCCACATATAATTTTGATTCCGATACAACCACAGAAGAACGAAGGCCGTGCGTGGACAAGAGTGTACTGTAATGAATGAATAAGTTGATTATGTACAAATGGTATTTAACAGATGAATATTGTTAACCAAGTTATCGAACAGAAAAATCGGTGAACGTGAGTGATAACGATAGTAGGAAATCGATAAATCGATATGACGTTATCGGCCAACGAAACGAAACGCTCATATCTAAGTTAACAAATTTAAATGATACAAAATGGAAGACTGTACAAATTGCAATAGAATCCCCCCTAGAGCGTCGGAAACAAGAAAAAAACGCTCGAAAAAAGCATTATATTATGAAATCATCAAACTTTGTAGAGAAATGTACCTTACGACCTGAAAGTTTTTGTCTAATAAAGTCGGGTCGTTAGAGACATGAACGTGATGGGGTTCATTAAGGGGTAAGGTTCGTTTCTGTCGAATCGGATGAAGGAAAGTCTTGGTCTGTGGTAGACGTCTGTTAAGAAACTTTTCTGGTATTTCTTTTCGCTTCCGATGTTGATTCAACGTAAGCAACTTTCAGACGATCGAGACAGACGGTTCCTTTTTATCCGTTCCGGTCAATAACGAAATACTTGGGGTGCCTGCTAAGCACCTTGTACGGACCGGTGTATGGTGGTTGGGTTGGGAAACGTACATGATTTGCACGCACAAACACAAAGTCGCACGTAGACAAGTCAGCTGGGATGTAGAACGGTTGAGTACGTTGTCGAGTTGGGATGGCTCGTAATGATTTCATGAAGCTGCGAAGGCGACTGACATATTGTGGAGTTGTTATATCTAAAGGTGAATCAGAAGATGTCAGGAAGTCGCCAGGTAGGTTGAGTGTACTCCCGTACACCATCTCTGCAGCTGTGCAACCAAGGTCTTCTTTCACGGTGGTACGAATACCAAGAAGCACCAAAGGCAATGACTCGGACCAACGTTTTAAATTCCCGTGACTCATGATTGCGGCTTTGAGCTGCCGGTGAAATATTTCGACTAAGCCATTGGAAGAAGGATGATAGTCTGTAGTCTGTATGTGCTTTGTACCGAGTTTTCTATTTAATTCCCGAAAAAGCGTTGAGTGAAATTGGGAACCTCTATCAGTGGTAATAGTGTTCGGTACACCGAAGTTGCGGATCCAATGTTGAACGAAAGTTTTTGCAACTGTTTCTGCACTGATATCTGGAATGGCTACAGCCAATGGCCAACGAATAAAACGGTCGATGCAGGTCAATATATGAGAACAACCGTTAGAGACCGCTAATGGACCAACGAGATGCAAGTGAACGTGCTGAAAACGCTCAGTAACAGGTGGAAATATACCAGGAGAACTGATAGTGTGACGTTGAGCTTTGCTCTGTTGACATCGGAAGCAACTCTTGGTCCAAATTCGGATGTCTTCATGCCTGTCATACCAAAGATAACGAGAGCTAATTAGTTTTCGAGTAGCTTTTACTCCGGGGTGTAATAAACCATGCAAATTCTCGAATACGGTACGTCTCAAATCTGATCGGACAATCGGACGGGCTTTACCAGTAGACATGTCACAAACCAGGTACAACTTGGAATTAGGTATTGGGATACGGCGCATTTGACCTGATTGGGAAGTAATGTACCGGTTTATTACTGAATCATTTTGCTGCGATCATGCCAATTGCGCGAAGTCGATTCCAGGCATGTCGATGGCACTTAACTGAATCCTAGAGAATGTATCTGCAACCGTAGTTGACGAGCGGGAAAGATATTGAATGTCGCTCGTGAATTGCGAGGTATAATCCAAGTGACGTATTTCTCGAGGCGAATATCGATCCGATGGTGCAGAAAGAGCAAACGTTAAGGGCTTGTGATCAGTCCATACTGTGAAATCGCGGCCTTCAAGCAAATGTCTGAAATGTCGTATCGCGTAATAGATAGCCAGTAACTCACAACCGAAAGTACTGTATCGAGTTTGAGCTGGTTGAAGACGACGAGAAAAGGAAGCGAGTGGCTTGGTGATATTGTCTATTTCTTGTTGAAGGACTGGGCCGAATGCTTCTTGTGATGCGTCTGTAGCGAGACACAACCGAGCATTGGGGTTCGTTAATAGGTAATTCAGTGAAGTGACTTCGTTTAGAGCAGATTTGAGTTGCTCGAATGATTTGATAACGTCGTCATTCATTTTAAAATCTCGTTTTTTTCCACGTAACAAGTCAGTCAATGGTTGTGAAATCATAGCACATTGTGGAATAAAGTGTCTATAATGGTTGACCATACCCAAGAAACATCTGACTTGACGGATAGAGTTGGGACATGTATAATATTGGATAGATGATAGTTTTTGAGGTAACGGTTTGATACCGGAACTATCAATTTGGTGTCCAAGAATTTCGACAGAACACACACCAAACAGACATTTATCGGGATTAACCACAATGCCGTAGTGGGTTAGACGTTGAAATACTTTACGTAAATGCAAAAGACTTGTTTCACACGTACCGCTCAGTGAGGTTACAGATACAGTCTACCTTGGGAGCAAACTAACTATAAACGGTGACTGTGAAGATGAGGTGAGGAGAAGGATCGGGAAGGCGAACCAAGCATTCTGCATGCTGAATTCCATTTGGAAATCCTCCGCTCTCAGCATTAACACGAAAATCAGACTCTTCAAGAGCAACGTTCTGAGTGTGTTGCTGTATGCATCGGAATGCTGGAAGACGACTACTGCCATTGAGCGCAGAATGAACGTGTTTTAAACTAAGTGCTTGAGAAGGATTCTTCGAATTTTTTGGCCACACACCATTTCGAATGAAGAGCTCCTGAGAAAAACTGGTCTGGAGGTGGTATCTACCGTAGTCAAAAGACGACGGTGGAGATGGTTCGGTCATGTCTGCAGGATGGATTCCAGTTCGCATACGAAGGTAGCCATTCACTGGCGTCCGCCAGGTAAACGAAAAAGGGGACGGCCCAAGAAAACTTGGCGCAGAACGTTGGAACGCGAACTACATGCACAAGGATTCACGGTGCAGACGGCAACGGAAGCAGCGGCAGACCGGAACCACTGGCGTGAAGTTGTCTTCGCCTCAATTGCCACCCGGCACGGAGAGGACTGAGTGAGTGAGCGAGTGAGTGTTGAGCTTAGGGAATTATTAGAGTTAATTTTAATTAGAGATTCGCATTGCATTCGTTTATTATTATATGAGGTATTGTTACGTATAATTGAGCTGATAATTTTGCGTTTTTTATAGTTGAATTTTCGTTGCATGGAAGTTAAGTCCGGTTTTAAGACCACACTCGAGAACCTTGGTATACTTTTCAAAAGGTTTTCATTATCAAGTGCATACGATGCAAAACTCTCATCTGAGAATTTTAATAAAATAGTTATACGTTGTTTAAAATGTTTATACGTAGTCGGACTACATTGAAACATTCAATGAGAATGCCATATGTTGAAAAGATACATTTTTTAAATCGTTTAAAGGATAATTATCTGCAACATTGAAGATGATAACATTTTTGAACGAGCTTCGCTTTGACATATTTCTGTGCACATATTTTCTATAAATTTATTAGCTTGCAATAATATATCTTGGCCAATACAAATATCAGGGTTCATGAGTGATAAAAGAGATTTTAGAGAATTATAGATGGAATTGCATAATGCTAGTTGGTTTCTAAGTTCTGACACCTCCGATTATAATTTTTTTAATTTATTCAGAATAACTGGTGTCACTGTCTAATCTGACAGTACAATTACTTGGCATGGATATTGTACGAAATTTAATTCAAAAAAATAATAAGGTTTTCGAGTGCATTTTTCACCGGAATCATTTTATGGATTCAAAAGATATTATTATAATGAAATTGAGGTAAAATATGTGACGAGAATACGTTGAATATAAGCAGCGTAGATGTAATCAGTGAATTCGGATCGCGTACCAAATTCGAGCAGCCCACGACGCTAAGATATTCTTTCGCTAATTGTTGGCTCATCGTAATACAAAATTCGTAGTGTACGAAATTGCTAATATTCTGCCATTTCAAATGACACGAATAGCATTCTTACATAATCAACTAAGGCATTCAGTTGGCATTTTTAATACAAAGTTGTGCTCCTTACCGATGAACTTATGAACTTGACCTTATTAAACGGAGAATTGTACCGTATATGACACCGGAGAAAGTTTGGGTTCTGAAACGAGTTCGCTGTTTTTCGAAAGTTTCAGATTTCTTTATGAAATCTTTCATTTAAATCCGTTCGCAAATGACACAACTGTGCACTAGCATATGAATTTGCAAATTTGTTTAACAACTGGCAGGAATGATAATGCATTTTTGATGCGATTATCTATTGCACATTACAAGGATGTAACTTTCAACACTTTATCACTCACTATCATTTCAAATTCGGGAATATGAATACCACGACAAGACAAAATGAACCGCAATTCTCCGATTCAAATAATGAGCATTTTATAAGGACCTAAATTCATGATTAGTTTACAGCAACTTCATAAAAAATGAATATGGAATGGATTTTTGCAGTGTAAAACATACAACTAGCTTGAAAGTACGGCCAGGGTTACGTTTAATATTTTAAGGTGTACAACACCTTACAAATGATTCTCAAAATCTCTCAAAAAATTCATGATAGAAAAATCCATCGTTTCTATAAAAAATATAATGAAATTTGTTATACCTGTTCTGAACTAGTAATCACGTCACGATTCACTCCTGAGGCTCGCGTTCCCAACGTTAATTACTTACACCATCGATAAACACAACACCAGTGAACTGAGATTGTTCAACAGTTTTTACACAATTAACAACGAAAAAAGACACGCTTATCTTTTATGTAAATATTGTGACGAGAATAAACTCCTCAGCTTGACTGTGCCGATTGTCAGTTAGATTCGATTGCTTATACGGGAGCTCACTATGTTGGGCTCGTTTGACCGGTTTTGCTGAATTGCATATTTTTGACAGCTGATTATCTCCATCGATACTCATTTCCTATCATGTTATCACGTCAAATCACACAAAACACTAATACTTGTGTCTTTCTATTGTCGTCGTTGACACCAATAGTGTTTCCTGCTCTTGTCTTGCGGTGAAGAATGATATACAGTGTCTCATCAGAGATCTATTGACTCGCAATCTAGTGCACTTCATAAATCCACACCGTGCGATATTGTCGCAACATCATTCTTGCAACACACTTCACATGAAAGTTCTAAACGTTTAAAGTACATTTCGTGAACATATTGAAAACTGTCTGTCAAGAACAAGTCAGCTAAAGTAGAATTCAAAACAACTTGTAATTTGTGTTTCTATTTTTTAAAATCAATAATTTTACCTAACAATTTAAAATAATTTAGAGATGCGTGGCACGTGGCTGCGACATGCATACAGTGATTAGCAACCGTGGGTTTAAATCCTACAGTTGTTGCGCAGTTTGACAAATATACATACCTTAGTTACTCATGATATCCCGGGGTAAAATATTTACAGACCAACTATAAGAGCCTTGCGCTCTCTCCATGGTGTTAAATCATAACACCAAAACAGCTTTGTGCTAATGGATCCATAGATAGATTGAAGATATCGATGCGATATCGTAGGTTATACGTATAAAATTTAACTAAATCATACTCAAATGTTTGCATCCATGTGGCTCCGTGGGAGAGTGAAAATAATTCCAAACTTGACGTGGGGGGGTGAAAGTTTCAGCGGGAAATGTATGTTTTGCTAAAATTTTTTTCCCAGTGTGTGTGAAACAGAAGCATTAAGGGTTTCCAGTTAACTGGGGACAACACAGTATTATTCAACTTCAAAGATTGTAACGTTTCTTTGAAAAGTATTTCATTCGGCAAATACACAATTTTTCGGAGTTAAGTGTTTCAAAAGGGCATACGCGGACTAGATAAAAGTATCGGTCACAGATTAATCGGGAACGTGGTATTTGAAAGGTAAAACTTACTTGACTGTAAATGGGAAGCTTGTATCCAATTCTGAATAAGAACCGGAAAAGGTTGGGACGTCATACGGATTATTCAGTATGTCTGGATTAGGTCAATAAGCGTTCCAATAATTTAGAAACCACTGAAGGGAGCGTCTCATGGCTGTAATTGGCCATATCTTGACGACTGTTCTTTTTATAGATTGATGTAATAACTCCGGTTTTCAGGTCAGCTGTAATGTTTCCCACATTTAGTGAGTGCTTGAATAAATTACATTTTGTGTTTCAAAGCTCCAGCTCTTATGACATAAAATAGCCGGTATTATTACATTTTCCTCTGGATATTTGTTAGCCTTCAGCCTGCGTAAAAGCTTCCGCACAACCATGCATTCACATAGGCATTATTTAGGATTTTCACCTAACAAAGTGGTTGGCAATTGCACATTTTTCGGAAAGAATGCATAAAATGTTGCCAAGGCATCAGCTGCATTCTTGATAGTATCTGTCAATCCGTCTGTTGCCTGAATAGAGAAAACTCCCGTTTTATGCTTAGTCGCGTTGTTTAATATCGTGTAATGTATAATGGAGCATCTTACCATCTGTTGTGCCAGACTCGAATGATGCTAATTATCCTGGCGAATCAAGCACGTCACCAAGTTTCATATATTTTAAAATCGTTTAAAGGATCCGTCTCTCCGATTGATGTCATTTGTAGCCCAAGTGGAATATCGCAGGGCATTCACCTTCGCTTGCGTCTGCACAGTTTGAAATTAATCAGACCTCATGACTGGGATAGTTTCATAATAGACTGGGGCAAGATCGGCGTTTGCTCGCATATATTCGTCAAGTTTTGATTAGAATCCGCCTAAAATTTTGAACTTTACCAAATTAGTGCGGAGGGGATTCCAAACAGAACACACAGGCGCCAAATAATAATACCTTCTATAGTTTAGTTCACATTGTGTGTTCGGGGCCGATTTTCGAATAAAATGATTTAGTGGTTGTACAAAGAGGTGAGTTAAATCATATCACAGAATTTATGTGCAAGTGACTGCTGGGGGTGTGCTGTTTTGGTGTAAAGCCTAGCAATGTTGAAATCAAAAAACATTAGTAGTTGAATATGGGTCAGATTTCCCACATTACGCATTATTTATAACAACATATGAATTGCGTAAGCGGATAAATGTATCCCCATAATTAAAACGCAAACTACACCACTGTGTATCACCTAGCTCGAACCGTGTGCCGGAAAACGTTGTACAGTGAAAACGCTCAAGGTAAAACACAGCAACTCCACCATCTGTTCTAGAGCGGTTTCATCAAATCCGAATCAGGTTTGGAATCGCCATATAGCAATCATTCAATTAAGCGTGGAACCACTCGTCGGTTTCAGCGATAATGTTAACAGATAAGTGATTACTTAAATAAGTGAAAACCGCTAATTGCTTTTGCAAACACTGCGCTTTAGTGCATAAACGGTTAACGGTGTTATGGTGTGTAGTGAAGTTCCGACCAAGAGCCGGACCTTTGTGGTGTTTTGAACCGCTTACTGAATTTGAGTTTTTCGTATCTTTACACGTGTGTTTCTTAAGCTACCTTTAATGAGATTATACTGACGTCAATTTTGGTAGCATTAGCGTAATCGCGAAGTAGTTTTGATGGAAAGTCGGTAAAAGTATTAGCTAGAAAATTTATTTTGAGAGGTGATTTATCACCTCGATAATTTGGTGACTGAGGTATCCTGAAGTTAATCACAAAACGCACTCCTGCGCACCTATGATGTCTGTGATGTACAACCTTAACACTTTGCGCATGTATGCCACTGTTGGATAAGAATGGTACGACTAAAATGTTCAATCACACGAGTCGACAATCAGGTAGGCTGGGTTTAAACCGATGACCATGAACAATATAGCTCATTTGCATGCATCTCCGTCACACACATCCCCACGACCGGTTTCTTGCTGTTTGCACTCATCAGGTAGGGTCAGTAGTATCACAATCCGCCTGC
>JACCGJ010008447.1:0-13084 GCA_013407085.1 Atriophallophorus winterbourni | reverse complement strand
CTTTGCACAGCCAAGTGCAACCTACAAGGCAGCAGGGAGTTGGCAGATAAACGCGCTGTGCGCCAGTTATCTACCTACGGGGCTTCTCCGAATTTTTCCTCGGCGGGTTTTCTCTCGAAGCCTTTCCCGCAATGGGGTGACCCACAAGGCAGTGGGGGTTTGGAGTCAGGGTTTTCCTTCCCCTAGATGGATTGCTAGTAGCTGACGAGCTCCATCTGCCCGGAGCAAACTGGTCTTAAGGCGCTAGTCACCCGCCTTCGCCCCTTCTTCTGTCAGTAAGAGCAGTTCCGCCGGGGCTTGTGAAAGCCACTCTTGCAGGCCAGGAGTTGGGCTCGGTTGTCAGAGGCTATTTGAGACGCACGCCACATGGGAGCATTTTATAGATAGTATGTGGCTCATTCCTACTACCACCCCCGGCTGTGACAACCGGCCAATCAATCGCCGGGCTTCTCCGAACAACTCATCCAAAACTGAGTGAGCCACAACACAAGGTAGGCCTGATGGTTGTCTATGACTGCTGCTGTGAGTTAATTTAGTGATTGTAGCATGAGTAATCGCTTAATCCTTTTCCAATTCAAGTTTCGTTTTAAAAGGTGCACAGTTGCAGTCGAGTCCATGTCTACCAAAGGATGGAGATTCAAATTCGTCCGCACCATTGTGACTAACTTTTAGGGGCCTAACCGAACCACGCACTCACCTTGCTAAACGTTCAGGCATCATAGATGTACAATAATGATTTTAAAATTCAAAATAAATGAACGTCACCAGGTGTTCAACAAAATTCTCGAAAAGATTCGAGCTTCAATTTTCGAATCCGCGCAGATTCACGCAATTCTGAGGACGAAGTTGAGCAGTGGATCGACCAAGTTGAATACTGCTTCGATTGCAACGAACCAAATAGTATTTTCTCCGAGACAAATAAGAGAAGGAAACAAAACAGAATGGCGGCACGGAGATTCGAGTTGATTTTTGTTCAAATAGGCAGACGATCCAAATTGACCTTTTCCAATGGCGCAATTCAATTTTCTGTTTCTCCATATAGAACAATCCGAGTTGAGAACTGTCACGACTGAAGTCGCTGTTTAACGCGTAGACCACCCGTTTCTTAGTTCGACAATTCAAAACAATGATTCGATTTTACTATGGTTCTATTAACAAGAATAATAGACAATAACAATGGACAAACCTCAACTGTACCGGGTTGTACAAATTATGTGAGCCGAAAATGCTAAAAGAACGTTCCAAATAACAACAATAAATTGAGCCAATGATGACAAGATAGACTGCCAAATTATAAATGCAAACAGATAAAATTACCGTCAAAAATTTCTATCAAATACTAGACACCAAAATGGTGTCAAAATCCAAGTGCCCAAAATGGCAACCAAATTCAACAACAATGTCCGACAATTGCATAAATAATGAATTAAAACAAAAGGTTCTCCAAATATGTGAAAAGAAGATTTCCATTGAGACTATTACAAAAAGCAAGGTTCAACATCTTAATTATAAAGAAATGATAAACAAAACCACATTCAAGTCACAAAAATCAGTATTTTATAAAAGTCAGATCTAGAAAGGAAAAAGAAGAATTTCAAAGCTACACGACACTTAACTTGTCTCTTACACTCAGTGAAAAATGCTTTCCGTCACGCATCTTAGACCATAAGAATGTTTTAATTTTGATTCTAAGATTAAACCATGTCTTTATTTAACCTGATCCTACACTAATGCAACAGAGATTTAGGTTCAACAAGCGTACGGTTATAACTCTATTTTGCACCGAATCTTCCAGCAATGGATAAGAAACGATTGGATTAAGTGAGGTGCCACAAGAGTTAAATGCAACTCAAACTTCGCTTTCTTCAGCTAATATATCAACACAACACAATATTTTATCCAAGAGTATTACATCATCTCAGTCGAGGAAAAGAACCACATTACCTGAGCTTCAGCAAACTAGCGCCCTATTGCACGTACCAACATGCATTATAAATTATTTCCCTTTTAACAATAGAAATACTCCTGAATTTAATCGACGTATAATGCACCATCTACTGGGAATTATTCATAATGTATGGTATGCATAATGTTTTAGATGAGAACATTCTATGGCAACTCCAACGACAGATTTCACAATATTCAAGCTAATTTTTAAATTATTAGAACCCATCACCGCCTGTTCACCCTAATTACTGGTCACTTGACACCCATTTCCCACATTTCCTTATAGTTGAAATAAATTTTGCGATTTTTGTGGTAATGATCATATATACACTACGATTAGCCCAATGCATTTTGTACTTTTGTAATTTAATCCCATTTCACACTCCGGATCCAATGTTCACCTACTCAAACATTGAAAATTATCCAATACCCCCACGAATGTTTTTTGCATGAACCATCCTGCGTCACATAATGATCAATTACATACTTAGCCATTATCTC
This sequence comes from Atriophallophorus winterbourni, assembly GCA_013407085.1. Taxonomy (NCBI): domain Eukaryota; kingdom Metazoa; phylum Platyhelminthes; class Trematoda; order Plagiorchiida; family Microphallidae; genus Atriophallophorus; species Atriophallophorus winterbourni. The sequence goes on along the minus strand of JACCGJ010008447.1, from coordinate 10,636 downwards.
CACATAGGCCCTCATCACTTTGATTTATTCTTATTAATGCTCGATCCATAACTAACAAGCAATTAGCTTTACGGTAATATATTCTCTCTAACCCCGCTGATATTATTCTGATAACTGATTCCAGGACAAAAGAGAAACAATCAGATTCTGAACTCTTGATTCCAAACTATCAAATTTTTAGGAGGGACCGCGTTTCAAAACAAGGAGGGAGAGGCCTTGTTTATGTTCACTATGACATCCAGGCAAACATCATTAGTTCATCAGTCTCCGATCATGTTAAAAATTCCAACTGACTGTCACTACCAACTATTTATCTATTTCTTGAATTGATCTACTACCCACTGCCTACGACTTCCTCATCACTCGAACGCTTGATCGCGTGCTTCATGGAAGCCTATCTCTACCCATTCCGCTATAAATTGATTGCAGGAAATTTTAAAACGTCTACATTTAACTTGGTAGAGAGTACCGATAAAAGTCCTTATTCCTTTTTCAATACCGTCAAACTATTTTCCCATACACAGATTGTTGATAAGCTAACGTGTGAGAACAATATCAATGACCTTGGCTCAATTTCAAATATGACACCATTTAGCTTGAACATATCACCATCATTTTTTAACGGAGATCATAATATTATATCGTTTGAATTCAGTCGCAATATTATAATGACTAGAAGTTGAAAGCCACCTATAACAAGTAACTTAGACTGGACATTCATTATAAACCTCATTATGAACAAAGGTTGGTCTGAATTTATCGTTTCTAATAATTTTAATGTAATCTTAGTAATCTTTCATAATAAATAGCGGAGTTACGACAGAACTCTAATGCTAGACATGCTTGACACTCTGAACAGATTAAATCTTGATAGATATAAAAGCATATAGCTTACTTAACATCATGTCCTCGTAAAAGCTTGACTATTCTTCTCTTTCTGGGTGCATACAAACTATCTGACACAAGTACAAATCCTTAAACTAAAAAGTGATTTCTGATCAGTGTACAAAACCCAAATCTCGTAAAAAGCAGAGAGCATATTATAAATTAATCAACTGTAGAACATCGGGATCTTCAGATAGTATGAGCTATATCATTCAACAAAATCCTTCTGGTAATGAGTGCACATTAATAACCGAGCCTTTTGCTGTTTGCGAGGAAAGCTTTGTTTTTTCACTGCATTTTATAATAACAAATCATATCCAGATGTAATCACACTCCCTTCATGCGATACGTTATTCACCATTACAATTAGGCTCTCTGGTATACGTAATGTTTTTACGCAAGTTGCAATCTCCTAAAAATCTAACGAAACACGTTTTGAACCAGCAATTTGGAAATAAGATCTAAAGACTTCTGCTGATTACTACTTAATCACTTCAATGGACCTGTAGTGGACCAAAGAAAAATATTCTAGCTCTACACACAATAAAGCAAAAATGGAAAGAAATCACTAAAAGACCAAAGGAGCAAATGTCCAAAGAAAGATCCGTAACTTCCAACGATAGCGAGCTAACCCACACAGGAAAATCCAAGAAATGGAATCCAAGGTGCGGGAAGGGCTCAAATGTTGGAGAATCCGTTAATCACAGTTCCAGCACACAGCGGCGCACACAGACTTCGCAACCAGGGAAGAAGACAAAATCCGATTTCGAAATTATATTACACGCCGAAACCTATAATGTACAAGCATTAATACGAATAAACTGTACATGGACAAAATAGGAATAATAATACAAGGCCAAAAGGTTTATGTACAAAATACTGAAATACAAAGAGAAAGTAGGTATTACAGACCCACCAAATCAGGAACCTGCTCTATAAAATTAAAACATTCAGTTGTTATACCTAAACACAAGTCCGGATCACTACATACTGTTACCAATTATCCACCATTTATTCACACACCATTACTATATAGAATATTTGAGAAGCTTATCATGCAGGTCACCCTAGCATACTTGTCACAAAACTCTTTCATATTAAACCAGCGCAGATTTCTTAGCAGAATATTTTGCATCACTTGTCAACTAGAATTTCTTAATTACGTGACACAATCACTAGATTCAGGCCTATAAGTCATAGTTGTATTCATTCATGTTAATAAATCCTTTGGCAGGGTCCCACATAATCTACTCCTCGCAAAATTATATGCTGTAGGCATTACTGGAAACCTTATTTAGTGGTTCAAATCTTTATCCACCGATCGCACCTTCTCTGTAGATATAAATGGCTACCGTTTCCGAACTCTGCCTATTCCGAACGGAGTGATACTAAGAAGAGTTTTAAGTTCATTAATTTACCGGATAATTTTTACCATAAAATATCTGCCATAACACACCGTAAGTTGTTTTTCTTTGCAGATGTTATAAAAGTCGCCATTGCCTTCACATCTAATTAGATTGGCGACTATATATCAAAATTGAACCACGAACTGCATTTTCTACTTTAATGGATTATTCGAAACGGTTTCGACTGTTGCATCAATAAATCTACCTTCATAAATTGTAAATTCATCATTCGGAGCGATTCGATCCTCTCGAATAATACACCACTTCATACACCGCCGTTTGAACGTGATTTAGGTTATCGATATGTGAAGATGATCATCTTCGCCATTAAAAATAAATATCTATAACGAAAATTCACAGTCGTGTACGAAAAGAAATCTTGATTTCGAAATATTCTCGTTCCTGGAATTCACTTCCTAATAAAATACGACTTAGGTGCTACAAGAGTTAAATGCACATCTAACATCTCCTTCTTCAGTCAATAAATCAACACAACACAGTATCCCATCCAAGAGTATTACATTTTCTCAATAAAGAAAAAGTACCGTTTTATCCAAGCTTCGAAAAACTAGCGCACTATACCCTCACCAACATTAAATATTAGAAATATTCCTAAATGTATTCAAATTTTAAGGCGACACTCTATCAAGAATTACATGGTAACGCGAACTCAATAAAATCAGAAACTTCCATGATCCCTTGATCCCTTAATAATCAAGTCTATTTTGAATTAACATTAACTGCATCTTAACCCATTCTGGATGATATCGTGAAACCCATTTACAACATTTACACTTATTTCACACTCAGCCTATGTGTTCTTTCACTTGAAGATAATAAGTGTCCAATACTTTCGCGAAAGTTTTTAACACACACCATCTTGCGCTATATAATGATAAATTACATATTTGGCATTTTACTGCCTATTGACCCTCATCTCTTCGATTTATTCTTATTGATGCTCAATCCATAACTAACAGCTAATAGCTTCAATTTTCTCGTCTTCTCACACCTCAAAAATAGTTCCCATACCGAATCTGTCGCGGTTCTATGGTTCCAAAAATCTACCAGAGATGACAAAGATATAGCTACAGTGTTTGGAGAATACGGTTAGGATAGAAATTCAAAATAACTACCGGAAACGCTCAGGTTGAGTGAAACGAGGAAATTGTGAGGAATTTGATGGACGGTTACTGATCTCACGATTGTCGGGAGGATTCCGAGTTTACGAAACAGTTAATCGCAGGAATTGACTTGATTAAATCCGTTAAGATGGAAGTTCAGTTCAGGTAACGAATAAAGTAGCAAGCTCGCTAAAATGGAGTTATATCCGTTAGCGTTAATGATTCTCACAGTCCAAACATTCACTGCAGTCAGTCCAGACAGTTGCAAACAAGTTCTCACACAATCGGCTCAGACACAGCGAGAGAGAACGAACCGCGCTGGTTAGATTCAAAACGTATATATATTCAAGGTCACAATAATTAACAATTGCAAATAGCAAAATGTGTGAAATACAACAATACTCCCCTTCCAGAGCGTACAATAGGCTCGAAATATCACTCACACTCATAATCGTTCAAATGCTGTGGGAACCTGACGCGCCTACCACTGCGACTCACAACCGTGGGAACAGGCTCAACTGGTAATGTAGCATCGGGCGTGGGAACGGGCTTTGAATTCAGTTGAAAGCTGTCGGAGTGTGATGCGGAGGTTGTTGGCTGGGGCAAAACGTGGGAAGATTGTTCAACAAAGTAAGGCTTCAATCGATCAACTGAGACGGTATCACGGCGACCGTTGATGTCTAACACGAAATGTTTGTCTTGGCGTGAGATGACTTGATGTGGACCATGATAACGTGGTTGCAATGATTTGCCTATGGTATAACGACGCACAAAGACGAAGTCGCACGTATCTAAGTCGGGGTGTTTATAGATTGAAGGCGTGGAAGTACGAGGAGGTTGGTATCGTAAACGAGAAACAAAATTGCGTAACCGGGAAATAAGGTCAGAAACGGGTGGAAAATGTTTAAGAGGACTGACAAAATCACCAGGCAATGATAAGGATGAACCGTAGACCAATTGTGCGGGAGAACATTTTAAATCTTCTTTAATGCATGTACGTAATCCAAGAAGGACAAGTGGAAGGTTTTCGGCCCACTTGCTCGGGTCAACTTGGCAGGCTAAAGCGGCTTTCAATTGTCGATGGAATCGTTCAACTAAACCGTTAGCAGATGGGTGATATGCCGTAGTGCGAATATGTTGGCAACCAAGGAATGCTGAGAGATCACGAAATAGAGAAGATTGAAATTGAGCTCCACGATCAGTGGTAACGATAGCAGGTGCACCGAAGTTTGCTACCCAATGCTGAATGAAAGCACGAGCAACAGAATCTGAAGAAATATCAGAAATAGGAACGGCGATGGGCCATCGGGTATACCGGTCAACAGCAGTCAACATGTAGGTGAAGTTGTTTGAAGAAGGAAGAGGACCAACTAAGTCTAGGTGAACATGCGAAAAACGAGCTTCGGGGTTGGGAAACTGTCCGGGACTAGTAGTTGTATGTCTATGAACTTTATTACGTTGACATTGAATGCAGGATCTTGCCCACTGGCGAATATCCTGATTCATGCCAGGCCAAACAAAACGTGACGAAATCAACGCAGTAGTTGCACGAATTCCAGGGTGAGAAATCGAGTGCAAATGATCAAAAATGGCTCTGCGAAGAGAAAAGGGGATAAATGGACGTATGACATGATTGGAAATGTCACACAAAATGGTTTCTTCTGAGAAGGGCAAAGGCATGGGTGTCAGTTTGATAGACTGGAAAGAATTAGCTTCAGACGAAAAATCTTCACGACATTGCTCTGCAGTAATGGTTTCTAGGCTAACATTGGCCGGAATAATGGCATCTACTCCTGGGCGAGATAGACAATCTGCGACAACATTTGAAGTACCGGAAATGTGGCGAATGTCTGTCGTAAACTGTGAGATGAAATCAAGTTGTCGGATTTCACGAGGAGAATGTCTGTCATGGCGAGATCGGATTGCATATACCAGAGGTTAGTGATCCATTAGCACGGTAAATGTATGACCCTCTAACAGATGTCGAAAATGTCGGATGGCGAGGTATATAGCAATAAGTTCTTGGCCGAATGCGCTGAGGTTCGATGGTGTCGGTGAAAATTTTTGAGAAAAAAATGATAATGGTTGCAAGTCATTATCTATGAGTTGCTAAAGAACTGCTCCAGCTGCAAAATTAGAGGCATCTGTAGTTAGAATGAGACGGGTAGTGGGATCAGTATTCAAATGAATAAGGGTAGTTGCATTGCCAATAGCTTCTTTTGCTGATTCGAATGCAGTAAGTGCTTCCGAGTCGAAAGATAATTCTTTCTTTGATCCACGTAACAGGTTGGTCAGCGGATGAAGCACGTTCGAGCAATGAGGCAAAAACGACGGTAATAGTTTATCATACCGAGAAAACGTTGCAACTGTTTAATGGAAGTGGGGATAGGAAAATCCTTTATGGCAGCCACTTTAGATGCTAAGGGGGTGATTGAGTGAGCATCAATGTGATGTCCAAGAAACTCAAGAGAATTTACACCAAAGAGACATTTTGAAGGGTTGATGTTGAGTCCAAAATCAGAAAAACGTTCAAAAACAAGAGATAGATGACGTTTGTGTTCTTCTGGCGAGGAACTAGCAATTAAAACATCATCTATGTAGACAAAAACAAAATCGAGACCTCTGACGACATGATCCATGAAACGCTGGAATGTCTGTGCTGCATTACGTAAGCCAAATGGCATGCGAACAAATTCGAAGAGACCAAAAGGAGTAGTGATGGCAGTCTTCTTGATATCGCATTCGGCAATGGGGATGTGATGATATGCACGCACAAGGTCGATTTTAGAAAAAATTGTTTTACCGTAAAGATTAGAAGAAAAATCATGGATGTGTGGGATAGGGTAACGGTCTGGGACGGTGTGGGCGTTCAGTGCACGATAGTCACCGCATGGTCTCCAATCACCTGTAGATTTCTTTGGAACAAGATGGAGAGGTGATGACCAGCAGCTGTTGGACGGACGAATTATGCCAAGCTGAAGCATGTGTTCAAATTCGGCCTTTGCTGCTTTCAGTTTGTCGGGAGCTAAACGGCGTGGACGTGCAGAAATGGGCAGACCTGTTGTATCAATCGAATGAACCACATCGTGTTTGACAGTTACGGAGTCGGACGATGGGTGTGTCAATTGAGGAAATTTATCGAGGATGTTATTAAAACAACCAGAATCAGTTGGAGGAGAAAGGTGTATGCCAACTGAATGAATGGATGATGAGTTGCAGGAGACTGATAGGGTTGTGATGCTGTCTAGTAGTTTTCTGTCTTTTAGATTGACCGTGAGGCCGAAGGATGACAAAAAATCAGCTCCAATAATGGGATACTGGGTGTCAGCAATAACAAAAATCCACGGAAACTGGCGTCGAAGGCCCAAGTCGAGTGTAAGGCATTTACGACCGTATGTTTGAATGGCGCTTCCATTGGCAGCCTGCAGAGAAATGGCGTAGCATATGCTTTGTCGTTCTCTGACAGATGGTGGAACCACACTGATCGCAGCACCGGTGTCAATGAGGAAACGGAGAGAGGTTGATGGATCGTAAATAAATAGTAGACGACTTTGGGAAGAATTGCCAACTGCAGCCGTCGTCTTTACTGAGTGGCTTGCAAGTTTCCCGATGGAGATTTTGATGACACGTAAGCAAAAGGCTTGGTGCACTTACGTTCTGCATCACCGTAACGTTTGTGATACCAGCAGGTTTCTGGATCGTTTTGGGGACGCTGGAATGATGAGTGACGGGATCTTGACTGTGAGCAATTGTGGAACGTTCTATGTGGTTTAAAATGTTGCTGTCGGAAGAGTGGAACTAACTGCTGTATTAGGACTGCGAGTTAATCTAGTCGCTCTTCCATTAGTGGGTTAGTGTCAAGAGAAGAGAAATAGCGACTTCGGAATCAGACATGTATAAAAATCAAAATTTTAGGATGATAAAAGTTGTGCTAGAGCAGATAAATAACTGTGAGGATAAACAGTTCGTAGTTAGAAAAAGTTCATCAATTTGTAGACATTGGGGTCACCAATTTGTATCACGTCGGGCTCACCAATTTGTAGCGGTATGGGCTTATAAAAATCTATCAGAGATTACAAAAATAATAGCTACAATGTTGTATGAAGATATACAGATAGAAAATTCAAAATAACTCACCGAAGGCTGAAGTGAGTTGAGCAAGGAAATTGTGATGGGAAGGATACTGATTCTCCACGATGTCGAAGATTCCGAGTACGAACAGTAATGCAGGAATTGGCTTGATTAAATCCGTTAAGATGGAAGTTCAGTTCAGGTAACGAAGTAGCAAGCTCGCTGAAATGGAGTTATATCCGTGAGCGTTAATGGTTCTCACAGTCCAAACATTCACTGCAGTCAGTCCAGACAGTTGCAAACAAGTTCTCACACAATCGGCTCAGACACAGCGAGAGAGAACGAACCGCGCTGGTTGGATTCAAAACGTATATATCTTCAAGGTCACAATAATTAACAATTGCAAATAGCAAAATGAGTGAAATACAACACACTGACTGCTATCATGACCGTCCTTCATATACACCGGTGGTTGTAGCTAAGAGTGAAAATTTTTGAACGTTTGTGTCTTTAACAAGCCGGTAAATGTTCAGCTATAAAGAAATCGTGCATGCATTTAGAACGTCAATTTTTGTAATTGGAGAATTTGTATTTTTCGTATTATTTTTAATTGTTTTGAATTTTGGTGTGCATATTAGAAAAATGAAACCAACAATTTGAATGTTGAAGTCATTGGTGGGCTGTCATTTATTCTGGGAAGAGCACAGACGATAAATCATCAAAGCAAAAATGTCCTTACGTAGCTTTTTCCAGAATTTTACCACCTTCACGCGCTTGAAGTGCTGCCTAAGATTGAAACGAATATGGGAACTGCAATGCATTTTCTTCCGTTGAGAGTTTCATTGCTCATAAAAATAACTTTTACAAGCTCTCGGTGCATATAAATTACGGAATAATGGATAGTGTTTTAGGTTCTCTGCTTAGACGATGAAGTAGAAGTGCGAACAAACCTAATAAGCCTGGATTTTCTATGAAGTTTTACATCCAAACATTAAACCATTCTGGTAGCTCAAAGTTAAGACGCTTCTAGCCATCGCAGCTGAGGCACACTGTGTCACTCATTTGAAGTCATCTGTGTCTACTAAATTCAAGTGCCAGTTCATTTGAACCAACGTGAAATTTAGTTGACCGTTTTGTGAGTCTGCGTAATTCCGTCAACTGCTGCAGACAACACATGACATCTAGTAAACCAGATATTCTACACAAGAAAAGCAGATGAAATTTGAGTTACACGGAATTCTCTGTAAAAAACCTTGTTAATTCCTGGTTCAATAATGAAATCTGCACGAGATGTTTCAAAGTTGGTTTTGGCTATGCATAAAACTCTTCTCAAGCTTACTCGACCATAATTAACATCCAATTATACGAAAACACCTTCAGATATGCTTACCACAATGGATTTCTTTCAATCATCCAGTGCAATGTTTCTGCAAATCAGCTCGTTGTTTTGTATATATAAAGGCTCAGCTAGCAAAAGAGTGAGTATCTTACCACATTTGTATGCACAAAATTGAACGGATTAAATTCCTTCCGAATATACATAGTGTCTACAAATTTCTGAATTTCTGAAATATTTATTAACCTATACATTCAAATTTTCGAACTGTTTTTACTTACTGCCAAATATTATTTGTTTATTACTTTCTATCTCATTAAAATTCACCCGATATATATATATATATATATGTTTTGGTGCTAGGATAGAAATGGTAATATTCATATCAATGAACAAATGATGTCCAACTTGAACTTGATATGATCAAGGTGCTATTTTTAAGTGACGTATGTCAATATATTTCTGTACTTTTTAAACCTCGTGTAAAAGCTCCTCACACAATTTTCATCAGTAATAACAATGTCTCCGCTCAACATCACAAGTTTGGTAACGCTGAAAGCAACATGAAAATATTATTTTATACCTGGGAGATTTACATATATTCCACCAACGCCCTTGTCTTATCGCTTCCACAAGAAGTCGCCGTTAGCTTTATGTTTCTAAACTTGATGATCCGAATAGGAAAGCTTGCAACACCTACCTGACTACCGCGGTCTATTGACACCAAACAAAATCAATTGATGATTTCGGATAAAATTTCCTTGCTCTGCTTTCTGTAGTAAGAACTAGAAAATAAACCCTAGTAATAAAAAATTCTCTTCTATCTAAACGAATATTTCAATTGTGGATAGACAAGTGACGCTCGGGTGTGATTTACTGTGAAAACTGGTTCTGTAGAACTGCGTGTTGATGTGCGTTGCTGACGACATAGATACTATGGTTTATAAAACACAAAAACTAGTAAGAGATCAAATTGCTTATTCGTTTGTGGTCCCTCCTCAAATTCATCAACTGCAAAACCGAATTTAATTTAAATTAATTCAAATTAATCAGGGGCACCATTTAAGGCAATTTTATGCTCTATGCATCCCCTACAATTTCATTTCACTACCAAATTTTATCACTCAACAATTTTGGGATATTTTACAAATGTTCTATGCAAAATGGAGTCGATTATTAAATTTTTCATAAAAGTTCAACACACTACAATTCCGCCCGTTCAGCGAATCAATAATTCTCATACAATTGAACGAGATTCGCAATTCACACGATTTTGTGCGTACCTGCTTCATTTTTAGTCAAATTTCAACGTATTGTTGTGTGTGTTGATATAGTTTATTGTGCTCGTTTTCAACCACAGCACTGGCACCACTTATTTCGTTTCCACTATTTCCCAAACGCTGTCGGGTGATTTTCAATGAGATAGAAAGTAGCAAACAAATAATTGTTTGCCGTAAGTAAACGCAGTTCGAAAATTTTAATGTGTATGTTAATAAATATGTAATTAAATGAAATATTTGCAAATACTTATTTTATTAAATAATGAAAGATAATGTTTTGTGTATATATTTTGTTAACGCTATATAAACGGTTTCATTAAAATGTAATTTTTACGTTAATCTTTCATTCTTCAAATAGTGTCTATCGGGAATATGTCAATTTATTCAGATTAAATGCCAGCATTCAGGAACACTATATAAGCCACAAACATTATATATATAAATATATATATATATATATATATATATATATATATATGTGTGTGTGTAATTGATGCTTGGTACATAGTAATCTAATTCATGCATGCAGTACGC
>JACCGJ010008443.1:0-20586 GCA_013407085.1 Atriophallophorus winterbourni | reverse complement strand
AGACAATTAATCGTCAGACACTTAGTCCCTAGAGACTTAATCACCAGACATTTAACCCCCAAGTCACTTCATCCCCAGTTACTCAATCTTCAGTCACTTAATCCCTAGTTTGATAAACTCTGAAGAATGCAGAATACGTTTGAAATGAATCTATTTAGCAGGAGAGATATGCAAATTATTTTAAGAACGTCAAACTTTCCGTAGTTCAGTATCGCTGAATTGCTCGAGATATCCTGGCGCAGCATACTTTCTCATCTGTTTGATATGAACCCCAGCACTTGCTTGTAGAAATGAGGCTGTATGCTTTCGGCAATCCTTTCGCAAACCGTTAAGAAATGTCCACATGGTAGGATGTTGGTAAGAAAAGAGTGACTGTAATGCATGGTCCCATCCTTCTACACATTATTCGTTTGGGCAACACCACTATTTGCGTCTTCATACTTATTCCAGGATTCAAGTGGAAATATGGCTGGTGCAAAGTTTTCTCTTCTACCTCAAATTCGTCAAACTTGAACAAAGGTATGTTCAAAATAATATATCAGTTCATTCATCCTCTCAATTTGAGGCATAGATTCGGCTAAAATCTCCAATATGACGATCACATCATTCAACGGTACAATCATTAGGCGTAAATCATCGTCTGACTCATAATCTGCTTTCATTCCTACTTCACATATTTTTCGTTGCGTGGCATGACATCTCGAATAATTCAGCGATGCTTAACTCCGGAAAGATTGACGTTCTTAAAATAAACTGCATATCTCTCATGGAGATTAAGTGACTGAAGATTAAGTAACTGGGAATGAAGTGACTTGAGGGTTTAATGTCTGGGGATGAAATGTCTGGTGATTAAGTGTCTAGGGATTAAGTGTCTGATGAATAATTGTCTGACGATTAAGTGACCGGACGCCATATTATTCACGCTGCTCACATGTTCTGTTTTGGGACAAGTCTACCGTGAGTGATTGGTTTTGATCTGTATGTCGCATAACGATGAGAATTATTTTCTGATTTACTCTTCAGAAAATCAGAAGGCGTACGTTGTAAGTGATGACGGTTCCGTAAAAAAAAGAACTATTATATTTTAAATTTTAATTCAATGTATCAGAATACCGAACCAACTCTAATACTCGCAAGAGATTTATCCGCCTGAGCTTTGATATGTATGTGAATCACGCTCCTGTAGCAAAAGGCAAGTCCGATATGTTAACAATAATGGGTTTCATTCGTCGACGATTCTTCGAGATTCAAGGATAATTGAACCGGCCATAATTAATTGATGAGAGAGTTCTGCTGTTTGAAACACAAGGCGCACGTCATATGGTGCTGAACATTCGCAAATGGAAATTTTTGAGAAAATATTTTGAAAAGAAATGAATTACTACTGTGTGAATATTGTCAGGTAGACAGGATCTGCTAGTCAAATATACGCCTTTGTTTCAACTCAGATATTTATTTCAAGTATTTGATGGAGAATACTGAGATCACCGTGGTCAGGGTTATAAATGAAAGAGAAACTAAATCATGAAAATGTTGGGCGGAAAATTTTGATCAAAATAGTAAAAAGCTTCAGAAAAGCAAACGTGGGCTGATACAGATTACAGATTATGTAACAGTGTCTTTCAAATACAACTTTGTTTACTATTTGTCCACTGATTCAAGACTCTCTGAAACTAAACTTACTATCTCCACTTGATGCAGGCAAACAGTCATAAACAGGTAGTTGTTTGTCAACGTGGGGGTGTGAGCAATACATTAATTTAGCAATATAGATTAATGTTATCAACTTTCTCGTCAAGTATAATCAGTGTTTAACAATGTTGTTAGTTGAAAAATTGATTCGTAAATAAATGAACGAAAAGAGTCTGTGTGGCAGTTAAGTATAATATTACGTTAATCCAAATGAGGGAGTTCAATAGGAAAGATGGCGCGCACAACCCAATGGTTAAATACGTAATATCAGGCTTATTAAATACAAAATCGCTATGCGAGAAGCATGACGATTGTTCCCGTCTCAACTCTTAACTCCGCCACTATGATTTCCAGATGAACAAACCGCGAGCAATAGAAACTATCGATGCCAATTAACTGCTTTTCGAAAGCAGAACGAACGAGGGCGACACTAATTTAATTTAAATAAAGTGAAGTTAAATGAAAAAGAAATTTAAAATAGAACATGGAGTCGAGGCTACGGCATGCGATAAATTTGTTGCCTAAATTATGTTGATTGTTCTTCCGAACCAATCAATTTAGTATTAGAAAAAGTTTCTGCAAAATGGCACAGTCAAATATTTTAGTTAAAAATTTGGTATATAAGAAATGGTATGTTTATTAAACAGCATCAATCGAATTGGAAAGATTGCAATAATATTTCAAGGAAAAAGTTATAAAGGGAGAAATTATTCTCATTAGCCACTGATTCCAATATCCCGCATTTCAGTTGAACATCAGTGAAAGCCTACAATAACCTCAACTATCTGACTGTTAGTAAGTCTTGTTAATCTTTACTTTCTATCACCTTGCAAACATGGAAAATTTTTGATTAAAATTTATAATGTCAAACAAGAAGACAAAGAAGAAACAGTAGTTAACATAAATACCATAGATCATAAAAATTACAGAAATTCGAGTTCCGGATTACAAAGATGGAAATTCTTTCGTGTGTGAAACATAAAATCTTTGTTTAAATGAATCGTTTAAAACAACGATCCTAATATATCGCTATAACAGTTCTATGGTGATATTTTAAATGCTTTATCAAATGATCAACTAAATATTTTAGTGGCAAAAAGATGGATAAGGACAATAAATCTTATCCAAGACTAGAAGCACGTGGTTTTTATTCGGATCGTATAACTGCAGAAGAAAGTCATGTAATTAAATGTTGGTGTTCATTTTCCAGAATGTTTGTAATGTTCCTGGATTTGAACAAAATTTTGAGTCTAATTCAAAAGAATATCAATATCAGCCTGATGGTATTTTCAATTAATTCTTTCGAATTTTTTTCTAGCTACCGGATTTCTAAGTGAAACTATATCTGATCAGGTGGTTCATCATAAATATACTACTTTTGTGAAAAATCTGCCGGTGTGTATTTTCTTTCACTAATTTGTTTAGGATTTTCCACCTCATTCTTTCGACCCTAAAGTACAAGTACCCTTTTACACTCCGCCAACAGAATGCCCAAGGAAGCTTCATATCGAAAGGTTTTACTAAATCCATTTTTGAACTCATTTACAGAAAAAAACGAAAATATCAAAGCCAATCTCTCGAGGATATTCTCATCAATAACTACAATATTTATACTGATGATCTGGTTGTGAAATATTTTGAAAGTAGTAAGGGTGGTAATACTGATTGGAATTCGTATCTGCCATTGGAATTCTTCGATGACGAATCCTTCGACTGTCGCACACCAGAAGATTGGCTTTTAATGGGAATGGATGAAGGTTTGAGAAAGCCCGTTCCTGCCATCTGTTTGTTACCTGAACGTGATGATCAGCACCATCGTAAGTAATTCTTTGCTTTTCAGCTGCCAATGTCTTTTACTTTTAAATAGCCGTTCTACAGTGTCACTAGTTTCTTTTCTACATGTGAAAACTGATATTGAATTTTTTTATATTTATTTGTGTGCTTCAAAGTTTTTTTGTTTTTTTAAAGAAAACGTTGCACATTAGTATTCAGAAACCGTAAGTCCTTGTGGAATGCGCCAACTCGCGTAGTTGGATAGGTGGAGCTTACTGAAACTCTACCCCCTATGGAAAGATTTGACCTGCTCCTGACACGCCGTATTCTTTTCGGTCAATGTGGAGACAAGTTCCTCCAGTACTCCCGATTAGTGGGCAAGTCGAGGACTCGGGGACATGACTATAATTTGCAGAAGCCACGAAGTCTGAAGCTGTGTTATGCGAGCACGCTATCCACGCGGGTGGTGAACACTTGGAACTTTCTACCGAAAGGGATCCTGTCTCTACCATCTGAACAGCTATTCGAAAGCGCGTTGGATCAGCATTTGTTAAGACGGATGGTCTTGATCCCCGGAGTGATATAGTGGTGTTCCTCTACTTTCAGGGTTTGCCTTGTCAGCAGAAGTCACCCATGTCTATTACTGTGATGAAGCTCAAGCGGGATTTTATCCCTTCTGCTCTCGATTCAGAAGAAGAAGAAGCAGACAGAGTAATTGTTAACTTGTCTGGCATAGAGCAGATGGTTGATTTCTTATTCTCTCTGAGCAGCCAAGTTGACTAAGAGATCGACTAGCGTTTCTAAAATAATGACCAAAGTGTTTGCTCACTTGTGTTCCGTTTCGTACCGTGGACAAAATTATATTGCACATTTCATGGTTCAATTTGAGGTGCTCACTATGTCAGAACTTACATATAAGTAGTAAGTTATTGATATATACAGAAAAAAATGATTATGGAATATTTTACAAGAACAACTAATCCAGAGTTATTTATATACATATTTAATTGTGTAACTTTGGATCGCTATTGAAAGCTGATGTTGCTTATTACAGAAGTCACTGGCATTTTACCAATCAATATTCCAGTTTCAGATGGTTGATGCCCGAAATAATTAGATATTTTACTGGTGTTCTTGAAGCAATCTTAATAAAATATTGCGAAATAATCACTAAGCATACCATCATTTGTTTGCTGAGGATATATTTTATGTAACTATTTTTAATTTCTATTGTATTGAATTCTCAGTTAATATTCTTGTATGCATGAAATTTTCATGCGATTATTCCAGCACATTTTCGCCGTTGAGGAGAAAAAAAGAAAAAAACTTACATTTAAAAATATATGACATTTTAACTTAAGAGATGCTAAAATAAAGAACAAATTTTGTGAAAATTTAGTATAAAATATTTTAAAAAAATGTATTTATCATAATGCATAAATAAAGTTGACTATAATTCTTCAAAATAAAACCAATGAGGTTCAATATGAATTCGTTCTATAAGGTAATATGACATAATTCGATCGAGTCTTTGAAGAAATTTGGCAGATGATTATGTCGTTACGTGGTGGCTTAATAGTATAATCGAGAATGATATTATAAGCCAATCGTTTAATGTTAGGTGTAGATTGAATGTTTTTAGAATGTAGTAATACGAAACAGAATTTGTTCGTTAAATGATATTGATACGACTTTTAGTCGGCATAATGTCTGTTAGGACAAATGTGTGAAAATATAGCTAGTGGACAGTAGAATATATAAGATATGATACAAAAGGAGATAAAGTTAAAAATCAGCTTAGATTTAACGCAAAGTTATTGAAGACTAAAAGATGAAAAAGCATATGAGCTTCAGTGAGCATATAATTGAAATGAGGTCCAAGTACATTCGTCGGAGATTTGACACCTAGATATTTTACATGTTCATCTAGTGTAATGTTTGTACGTGATTCTGTGAAAATTGAGACAACTGCAAAATGTTCTGCGTCCTTCACCACTTAAGTTATTGAGCATAAGCACACATTTTGAACACATTTTTCGGAATTAAAGTACAGGAACCTCACTTCTATATAGTTCGCATTTTCGTCTTAAGCAGCGAAGAGCAAGATAGAAAAGGCTTTATTGAGTACGACACTTTGCATAACTACATATTCTACGTGTTTGTTGCTTCATTAGGTACATGTAGTTTATGAACACTGACACGACATTAAGTTATGATCTGTTGAAGAGCAAATCAATCTACATCTAAAATATGATATCGCGCTTAACTTGAATCATTTCCTTATGCATAAAAATACTGCCACGGGTTTACGGTTGGCTTCATAGCCTATTAAACGGCCCGGTTTTCGTTGATAAACACGCGGTCTTACACGTGTCAGCACCGAGCAAGATCATAAAAGATTTTCAGCTGGTCCCCACTTAAAAATTAAATACAGTTTTCACTGCAATAATAAAGAGCATATAACACTTTTTTACGCTTGTAAACCAGTTTTCTACTTCTCTGCTTTACGGTGATTGATAATCACTGGCAGAATTTGGAACAAAAACAAATATATTTAAATATCAATTAAGTTCAATGATCAAACCATTAAGACAGTTGCCCTTCAAACGTTACCGGACGGCAGTTCTAAATAATCCATCAAAATATCCTACTTTCCAAATAAACTTAATTTAATGAGCAAACATCCGGTGATCACATAAACTACACTTTAAACAAAATACGTTTATCATAAAACCTACAACTGTCTATTAAAAACGTACTTTACTTTCTGGTTCATTCTTAGCCTTAGGTCATTCTCTTTTAACTCTTACAATGCATTACCCTCTTGATCAACCCTCAGTTTAATTTCATTTAACCATAGCCATCTAGGTACTTTGATACTTGTTACTTAGTTTAACATAGAACCCCCAAGAAATAAATTTCGGAAAAATAGAAAAAGGCTCTTGAATAGGAGTAAAAGCTTTGGATTTCGCTAGTTTTATTTTGAGACCGATTGTTATAACGAATTAATTGAAACGGTCTGAATGTAACTGCAGCATTTAGAGGTTTTCATTAGGCGCAATATGTATATTCGATCTCGGATATCTAAAGATTATTCTAAGCATGCATAGTCTCTTAGGTGCGTTCCATGATGAAATTTGCAAATTATATCGATAGAAATGTCGCTCTGAGCACATATGTGTAAATTTAATTGGTGACATTTTTAACCAAACTTGAGCTTCGGCAAAATTTAAATAGTCTTTGTCTAGGCTAATGATTTTTAGGGAAAGATATAGGATTCATGATTTCTCTATAGAAGGTGGGCCGTACGAAGTAAAATGGATTCGAAAATTGGTTAGATGTGCTATATTTGTTGCGTTCCGACGCTCGGTGCTACAAATATAATTAGGTGTAATATGATTAATGGAGAAATCCAACATATTTCATGCTTTCATGTATGTGGTGATTTGATTTGGCAGTAAATTCGTAAAAAGAATACATTTTGCTTCTAATGGTGTCGATGTATGGTACCAGTTCTTGTGTAACTGCATTCTATCTCCATTGTCAAACGTTTTGACGGTTTCTTCATGATCTTACTTCGTCAGTTTTGATGTTATTGGCTGTATTCGGTCATAGCCTATCACGAGTGAGCATTGCAAGCGCATAATTATTTCTTGCTTAACGTTGTTTTGAATGACTAAATAGTCCGGTTCAGGACTAACAATATTTCCCCCGGTAATCTAAGTTATGGGAAGTACTCGGTCGATGGACGCCATTGGCATTCTGACGGCGTGATTGGCATCAGCAACCATAGGTATTATCTGCTCTTTTCCAGTGACTCTAGAGAGAGCGGTCATAAGCAAGTACTCCTCAAATCGAAGTGTCAATGCCCATAGTTTCTATCCCTTTTTGCAAACGTCACTGTACCGCAAGTGCGGTCTGCCCAACGATCGACTAATTGATTTAACATCATTATGGAGTAGATCTTATAGAACGTGACCATTTTTTATTCTATATTCGTGACCCAGGCAGCGTAGGTGTGGTAAATATACTATGAAGACCCGCGTTAGAAAAGCACCCCAGCAATCGTTACTTTGTCCATTGACGATACGTTTAACATTCGGCGGATGCTCCGTAAATGGAAAGTATTTAACTTCTGTTGCTGTCTTTTGTGAACGGTCCAGGTTTCACTGTCGTACAGTAAAGCATTTAGCACGCAGGCGCTGTACATCATGATCTTTGTATTTAAGATCAGCTTGCGGTTGCACCCAGACACGAGAGTTTAATCGGGACAAAATAACAACTGCTCTGTTAATCCGCCTATTATTTTCCTGCGAGAGATCATCCGCAATGGTTGAACTAAGATATGTCAAATGATGTACTGGTTCATGTTGCCAGTTTTAAACAGTTATGATTGGAGCTTATACAGTCCCTTGACCAGGGAACTTTCGTCTTGTTCATGCTGATTATCAGCCCAAAGTCTTTTAATGCTGACAAAAAGAAGTCCATTAGCGACTGTAAATGTTCTTGGGGTTGAGCAATAATGACTGTATCGTCGACAAACTGTTGGTGACCTATTAGTACATCCCTTGCATTGGTTTTTGCTTTCAAATGGTTCAGGCTGAAACTTGCCATCACAGCGAGTGCGTAGGTAAATACCTTCATCCTAAAAGCGTGCTTCAGCAGTACAGAAAAGAAAATATTCAGCAGAGATGGAGCAATGAACACATTAATGATTGACGCCTTGGTGAATTTTAAAAAGCTTTGGAACTGCGCTGTTCAAATTCACTGAGCCTCTCATGCTAGATCGGAAAAAACAACGAGTTTGAGAAGTCTTGGAGGTCAGCCTCTGATATCAAGCACTTTTGAACAACAGCCCTCCTGCGACCGTACTAGAATACCTTTATCTTGAAGTTGTCTCAGGGAGAAGATCGTGTCAAAGGTTGATCTTCCTTTGTGTAAGCCAAGTTAAGATTTGAAGTAAGCTCTATCAACTAATTTCTGTGGCGGCAGCATTGAAACTTTATCAAATAATTTGCCTACAACATTTAGAATGGATACTCTTCTGTAATTGATACAATCGCTTTGATCACTCCTATTCTTAAATAGCTTGATGATCTTGGTTTTTCGCATCTCTTGTGATATGTATTAAAGCTTTTCTACAGTATTTGATAAACTTTGGTGGAATTCTGTCGTTACCAGGCTGCTCACCCGCTAAGCGGTCGATTGCTCTTTTGAGCTCATTAAGAATAAGGGGCGTGCCTAAGTGCTCAATGGTTGGTAAACGCTAAATAGTTTCAAGTGCATGTTGTAAGCCCGTGCTGCTGTGAGAGTAGAGAGAAGAAAAGTGCTTGACCTATTTTTCCATCTGCTGAGTTTTATTGACAATTAGTTACCAGAAACTGATTTGTTTTAAGTTTGGTTGGACGAATATCTCTTATGATCCCATCATACATACCGTGAAAATAGCCCGTATCCACAGCGTTTTGGATACCAAGGCTAATTTCAGACCTATAGTCTTTTGTACATCGCCTTGCAATCTGCTAGCTGCTCTGAGAAATTATAAGATTTCATCTGTTGTCATTCGCCTTAACTTCATGAACGTTTACCGTTCCTTGTAGAGGACAGTCGTCGACACAAAAGGTTTGGCTGCTTTAGACAATAATTGGTACGAGTGACTCGGCGTATACAGCTATGAGTGATTCGCCGTTTTCAGAAGTTGAATCTGGTGGAGTTTTGCTGAGCTTGACCGTTAAAGCTTGTTCAAATCGCAAAGCAAGACTAGGTTCGCATATAAGGCTGACGTGTGTGATGAAACTGCATCCAAATGAGGATTTTTATTCATGCGCATGGGTTTAACCCATCTGAATATGTGTGGGCACGTGATTGAACAGATAGGTCGTACAGTAACAAACAAGTTCAAAGTTCGTTTACTATTCCTCTACGGTTTCAAGTCACGCAGATCCTGATCGTGTTGTCGTTACGTACTAAGTGCAAACAACGCAAAACTGGTCGTGTGATATGGTTGAGGGTGTGTGAAGTAAGTACATGCAAAAAGGGTTTTTGAGACATTAACATATCCGTGCTCTCTATAAGAGGGATATATCTGTCCACTATTCACAAGCCCAATTTTTATTCATAATATAAATGAAAATAAGAGTTTTCAAAAGTACCAGAAATGTTATAGGAGGTGAACATAAGGATACAATTTTAATAACGCTTTTTAGATCATCCGTGTAATCAGTGATAATGTTTCATATTTGTCACGAATCTGAATGAGAAATGTTTGCTGAACCATTTTTCAATCTCTTGCATACAGTCGATGTGCGAGATCCGGCGATCACATGGAAGTGGCAACTATGTGGAGTTTTGGATTATAACTGGGACTCAAAACTATGGTTTGTACAAAAGGTTGATGAGAACGGACGTGTGGTGGATGCGGATGGCCAACCCGTGGTCAATGGGGGTTTGCTGCCGAACGGGAAATTCACCGAGCTTTCTAGTCAATACTGGATCCCTCGAATTCAACTTATGTTTCTTGCCGAAGATCCCAATGTAATGGCCAAGCGTATCGCAACGGCTCATCAAAATAGGAAGATTAGCGAGGCAGGAATTCGCTACAACCTTTACTTGGATTGTATGCCAAATGAGAATATCGGTGAATTGAGCAATGTCATAATCACGCGCATGGTGCAATTGGCGAAGGAACGTGGTATTCGCAATTTTGAAGGGATAGATAGAGTTACGCAGGCCCTTGAAACTGAAGTGATGTATGATTTTTGGAGGGGAATGAATGATCTCATTCTACGTGAACTCGTTCAGAAACATCGTGAGCAATATGCTTTTATTCAACCTGTGGAAGTTACCAAAACAAAGGCACCTTGGACAGGTAAGTTGAAGTCAAAAGACTCGGTACATGTTGTAAAAATTATTCATGTGGTTGCCTTTCAGCGATTGAAATGTTTCGTATGCTGTCAGAATAGTAATTGAAATTCATGATTTCATAAAAGAATAGTATAGAATATTTATCTCAGAATTTAAATTGTGTTGCTGAAACAAGTGTTTATCTCTCAGAGATGGTGGTTACAAAACTAGCTGTAAAATGTGCCCCTATCGGAACTGGATTCCTTCAAGAATTTATAGACAAAAAGCCCCGATGATTGACGCATTCGAAAAATCTGAAAAATGGGTCGCGCAATAATTTTGTACCGGTTGTTGTGAACCGGAATTTTGTTAAACATTTTGTGTTCCCGGATTGCATTTATCAATACCTGGTGAATTCTAGTGTTGTTTTAACTATTCACAATATTTGATTGAATCTATATTTCAATCAACTATTGGGTACCTCATCAATTTGCTTGTGTTTACGTTTCAACAGATTTCGTTGCCTTTGGAATATATTGTGTCACAGTTGTGTAAGAGTCAAGCATTCAGTACTTGATATCGGTGTACTGATATTCCGGAATATGATGAAAGTTATTATTAATATTATTATTATTATTATTATTATTATTATTATTATTATTATTATTATTATTAATATTATTATTATTATTATGCTTATGATTATGATTATTATTTATTTTATATTATTATTTTATTATATTATTATTATTATTCTTATTATTTTTGATATTATATTATTATAGATATGGAATATGAATAGATCGTATTGTGATTGTGTTGTAATACAGTAAAGTTTTATCTGGTGCTCAGTTAATCATTGGATCGCACATTTCAACTAAACAATGAAAGAACGCGCCACAACTCATCAGTGATTTTTAGTGAAAAAACTCGATTCGTCAACCCTTACCAGCGGTTTAAAAATGTTATATTTGTGATAATGATTAACTACTCGTTAGTAGAATAAAACAAAAACAACACATCTATTCGTCTGGTTTAAGCGATAATTTAAATCCTTCGTAAACTACAAAAAAATAAAGATTCCTCATTTTTTAAATTCGTAAGCAAATAGCGTTATATTTTGAACAAAGCTTTCTTCTCGCATATGGTTCGTACAACGAACCACGATGTTCAAACACGGATTCACAAAGTGATTCATGGTCAAGCACTCAAGGCGCTGATGGATGACCAAAGCAATGTGTTGCTCACAGCCCCCACTCTTACACACCACTACCGGTATCTGGCTGATTGCCGTCATCAGGTGGAGACAGTGGACAAGTGGTAAACAAAGTTATACTTGAATGTCGCATGTTACATAGGGTTCGTACAACGAACACCGGTGTTCAAATACAGTAGTGGTGTGTAAGTGTGGGGGGGTGAGCAACGCATTGATTTGGTCATCTTCTTTAGTGTTTGACAGGAATCACTATTCAATTCTGTGTTTGAACATAGTGGTTCGTTGTACGAACCCTATGTAACAGTGGCATTAAAGTATAACATTGTTTACTACTTATCAACTATTTCACGGCTCACTGAACCTAATCTTACTTTCTCCACCTGATGATGACAAACAGCCAGAAACCGATAGTGGTGTGTATCGCATCAGCCAATTACCCTACACTATAATCTAGCATCTGCTATTTGGTTAACTAAAACTCGACAATATCATCATGCACGTGTTCAACTCTGTTGCTTTTAAGTGAAATTTGTCGTTTTCGTCGAGGACACAACTAATTAGAATGATGGAACTCATTTTCAGTGTCACATTTTTGATTTCTTGAATGGATGTAATGCGGAATGAAAACGACCTACTTCAATATAATTTAATTTTGCTGTTGAAATTCTATAAATATTTTACTATTCCTCTCTAAGATATTTATGTTTTCATCGCTCATCCAGGAACATTAGAGATCCCGAAGTATGACTTCAAAACCATGTTCAATCAATTCTCGGCACGCACCATGTTAACTAAACCTGAAGCGATTGTTGCAAGTTGTAAATCACAATTCGAATGTTTGGAAGCGCGAGCCCGGTTGATGTTCCACATGCCGGTTGTGAAACACATGCGCCTGGAAGAATTCGAACAGACCCAATCGATGGCTACCTCGCAAGTAGCTCTGTTCCTGAAGGTTTGTCAAACATATCGCTTTCGACCATTTTTTGTGCTTACATTTAATGATGAGCCTCTTAACAACCAGTGTTCCAAATTTATTTCATTAAACGCGAAATGTTTAAGCAGGTTGAAGTGTTTGGTACAGTTAAATAAGTATACTATTTCACTACAAGCGACGATTCCGGTAAATGTATTAATAAAAGTTTCAGGTCTGACTAAATTTCAATTCACGCGACAAGAAATTGGTTGATTCAGGAATATATATGTTTTGTACTTTCCATCTTATCTATAATCCATATTCGTTTAAATGCAACCGTGTCGAATACCCAGGCTGAATTAAATCTATTGAGTCAGTCTGTTTGTAATCTATATCTATCTATACCGAGTTGAATTCGAGATTGTGACCTTTAAGTGGGCACGAAGCGTATTAAATGAGATCTGGAGGCTCTCTACATCAGCTTTACGATATGAAACCTACCTAGATCACAAAAGCACTCTTTGGACACATCGTTCAAACATTAGATTCGAGCTTGGGATAGCATGGACTCAGCTGTTAGCTGTGGGACTATATCATGATCACCATCAACAACATTACATTAGTTGCAACTACCGAATGCTGAACTACCACACAATCATTTCCGAATGATATCTTTATAAGATAAGAGAAGTTGGTGTTTGAAAATTACGGAATCTGTTGCAGTGTAAGCACAGGTCCACTAAGTTGAGGTGATTAGACCTCGACTAAATCATGCATTAAATTAAGTTTTGTACACGAATAAATTGATAGCAGCACAACAGCTTCATTGTGGCTTTGACTGTCATACATCATAACAAACTGTCCTCAAAAATCCATTTAAACGAAGATCACACAAACGCCAGAAGAATTGTCCTTATCCGTCTGGTAATGCATATTGCTTATTCCCTTTCATGATAATATTACAATTAGGGGAGAGATTAATGTACCAATTATTTGGCTTTCATCCTTAGTAAATATCCCTATATTTTCATTTGAAATTACAGGATCAATGGATCGAGAACCTACGTAAACACGTACGTTCTTCTTTACGCGATAGTGGTAAAGGATGGTTCAACATCTACGAAACGGACTTTTACGTGTATACCCAATCCAAATTGAAAAAATTCATGGAAATGCTGAAATTTTGCATGCAAGATACCATGCGCTACCTCGTGATGGATTCCTTGACAGGACTGACTGAGATGATCCGTGATGGCTGTATCAGCTGCCTCGACCTGACCGATGCGTACGAATGGACTAACGATTTGATTACAAGTAGTCTGCCGTGAGTTCCAGCAATGATGCCTTTAGCATGTCATATTTTTTTCACATGAGATTCCTCTTACGTTGTTCGGATGGCTTATTACTTGCGTAAACACATAACATTGTACCTACGTTTTCACATATTTGATGTATATTGCTGCGCATTCTCGAACTTTTTAGACCGAAGAAAAATCCGATATTCCTCGTGGACCTTGTTCTGGATGGTGAGGGTCCACACTACAGTACCCCGCTGGACAACTTCATCGAGACCCTCGTAGCGCTATTTGATAAAGCTATCAACTCCGTGCAAGATGTCCCGCAACTGGAAAGGGTATGTGATTTAAGAAAAGTGCTTCTAGTTTTTCCTGTGAAAAGTGAATATAGTTTGCAAAATATTATATTGTTTGATAATAACGATGATAATGAATACTGTCCAATCGCTGACACCCATAGGCACAAAAATGATACTGCTGGCATTTTTGTTTAAGTAACATCAAAGGTAGATCAATAGGATCCTATATCTATCTTAGCATTCTATTGGAACAGTTTGTACCATTTTGTAGACCGTAATTGTGGCCAAATACAAAAGGATTCTTCGTGAAGATGCATACTTGTAAGCCCCTGATAAATAGGATTAGTGCAGGCAAACTTTGGATGACCAACCCAACAAGATGGATCTAAGTGGAGCGATGGAAGATATTTGGGATGTTCACATTCCCCTGTGCTAACACACCCTTCATCGGGTTGATTCATTGAAGTTATTTTTAGTGAGCCTCGCACCGTCGAATCTTTATGATTTGGGGCCCAACGTTTCACGCATATATAAAGTGAAACTTCATATACTGCATGCATGCAGGTAACTTAACCGAACTTGTCTCTAGTTAATTCTGCTTAATTTCCCTTTCATTATTTAGACAAATATCATTTCATCGTGTTAGTTTACCACTGTATTTTATCGTTGGAATTACGGCTATTCTTTCACATTTGAGTCTGTTAATTCTTGTGCTTTCAGTTCGTTATGGAGGGCATCACCTGTGCAGAAAATCCTCTTTTAGAAGCAGTCGGTCTCAAAGAACCCCCAGTCGTATCACTTCGAGAAAAGCTAAGAGAATATATGTCAGCCGCTTTAATACCAATGAAGCAGTACGCAAACCAGTATCAGCGATTCATGGAACTGGCGTTGCTTGATATCAATGTGTATTTAAAGTGAGTGCAAAATGATTACGATGCGACATCCTAGTCTATCTGCACACATCCTACTATTACAAGGAATCCAATCAATTATCGGAGATTGCGCACATAAATTAAGTAATACTCAGAACTCAGAAAGTTTTATGGTATAAAAAGCGGTAAGCTTAAAAATGACCTTAGGATGGCGTGGTGTATGGAGTAAAAATATATAATCTCCCAAAAATCAATAAACACCGTCACGCCTCATGGTTCGTCATATACTCATTGAGTTTTGAAGCGAAAGCCTCAATAGATTCCGATCGTGTGATTAATTCAGGGAAAATGTTCCAAGTGAAACAAATTCTTACCGATAAAAAATTACGACGAATATCCTATTGAGAATGCGGAATACCTAAAGCCTTTGAATTTTTTCGTGTTTGAGTAAGGCCATTGGAAATAGTAAATGTTTAAGGGGACTGTTTTCAGTATGCAAGATTTTAAATGCCAACAGGAGGTCATTCAGTATCCGT
The DNA here is from genome assembly GCA_013407085.1 of Atriophallophorus winterbourni. Lineage (NCBI taxonomy): Eukaryota > Metazoa > Platyhelminthes > Trematoda > Plagiorchiida > Microphallidae > Atriophallophorus > Atriophallophorus winterbourni. The sequence goes on along the minus strand of JACCGJ010008443.1, from coordinate 5,147 downwards.
CGTTGGGTAAAATCGTGTAAATTTAGTTTTAACATTCGCTCTTTGAAAGTCAAATTTCTGTACCGGGAGACCAACTTTGTAGCACGATGATAAATCCTGCCAAGTAGTTCGATATCCTTCCTCAGCCATGGTGCCCAGACTTGGATGAAATATTCCATAACAGGACGTATATACGTGTTAATTACCCGGGGTAGGGTTTCGGGCGTAAAAATCCGGAATATTCTTTTGAGAAGACTCAAGATACGGCAAGCTTTATTGTAAACTGTCCGGCAGTGATGTGCAGGCTTAAGGTTAAATGACACACAGATACCGAGATATTTTTGTGGTGGTCCAGACGATATCTTGCGTGCCAATCTGATACGTGTGGTGCAGATATTTTCCAAGCCGAAACATTTAACATTTCGCAGTGGTTGGATGGTAACTCATTTGTCTGGGACAAACGAAATAAGGTGCACAGATCCCGTTGTAATGCCATACAGTCCTCAACAGACCTGACACGTTTCAATATTTTAATATCATCGGCAGATAGTATCAAGTTGCATCCAATATTCACTACTATATCGTTCATATACACCAAGAGCAGAAGAGGTCTTAGCACCGAGTCATGCGGTGACGTTTATTCTTCTATTGAAGGTGTTGTCAACGCGAACTTGGACGTTTTTATCAGTAAGATAATCCCTTATCCAATTCAGCATCATTCCTTTTTTCTATAAGCTTCTAGCTATTTTATTGGTCACTATCGATGTAGCAAGCATGTACAGCCTCACCTTCGTCTAGTGCCGTGATCCAATCTTAGAACGTTGTAAGAATGTTATATAAAGAGCAACGATTTCTTCGAAAACCGTGTTGTGCAGCGGTCAAAATATTTGGGTTATTAAAGTGTTCTCTCATGCGCGCAGTCACAATACGTTCCATTAATTTATATATCACCGGAAGTAGCGTTACCGGTCAATAGTTTGCTGTGTCTGAACCGTATTTATAAATCGGATTCATCATCCCTGTTTTCCAATGCGGGGGTATTTTCGCTTCATTTTGGCTGAGATTAAATAAGCGCGTGAGAGGAGCAGTCAAAGCAACGCGACACCTGCGAAGTATGGCGGAGGTAATTTTGTCTGTGCCAGTGGACTTCGTTTCGTGTAGTTTGCGAAGTTCCCGCCAAACCATGTATTCGTTGACAGTCGTTTCACTTAATAATTCAAAACGTGGCGAATTTGTTAAAATTTGATATGGGATATAACGCTTGGGATTAAAGGCAAGTGAAAAAGATGTTGCTAAATCATCGGCGCCACCTTGGGCAGATTGAATTTATTCATTCGGGTTTGTACAGATAATACGCCTGGTTTGAATCTCGATCGCTCATTTACTGTGTTGTAGAGAAGCTCAGGATTCTTTTTTATTCTCTTAAGCATGTTTGATTGGAACTGCTTGTGATCTTCTCTCACAAGATTCGTGACATGATTCCGTATCTTACAGAACCGCTTCGAAGTTGCTTCCGTACCAAAATTCCTATGAATTATCCAAGACTTTATATTTATAGCTAACCATTTCTTATTTCTTCTCCGGATAACAAACTAGTAGTTGTGGTTGCATTTGTGTTGTACAAAAACTGAGTTTTCGTCAATCTTCGAATTAAAATAATTTAAAAATTTATTGTAATATAAGCCAGAATCCATGAAATCAAACTCTTGAGTTTGTGCATCCTATGGACTGATTTTAAGGATTGAAATTGTATTTTCCTGAAAAATTATGTCTGTTCGCTTAATCGTTCGGCACTGCATGCATAATCAAAGAAAAGCACCGCATGGTCACTCGTTCCCACTGGTGCCAGGTTTTGAATATCCTCTACCGCGGTTGTTTCATTTGTTAAGACCAGGTCAAGGGTTGAAGGTTGGTGAAGACCCGGTCTGCGAGTTGGCTGGTCAACGTGGTTGTACAGTGAAGCAATTTCGATAAGCTCCTCGATTTATGGTGAAACGAATGCAGGGAGTGTTCACTTCTTGAAAACAGATGCTGGAGATTAAAATCGCCCATGATCAGCAATTGAGTAGTCTGGCAGCTTGTGATGTGTTGCAAGAATTCGATTACTTTATCATTAAATGAGCTTTCGGATGATGGCAAGCGGTAAATGATGCCGATCGTACATTCATCTCATTTATACTGAACGCCACATCGTGTAATGTGTCTATTGGTCCGACAGATTGAAATTCGATACATTTAGCATTTCAAATAACAGGCTCTAATTCAAATTCATTGCTACAAATCAGCGAATAACGCAAGCAAACCGTAATTCAGTATTTGGCTAAATGTTTGGCATTCTATTAATGAGGAGCATGTGAATTCAAAATTTAAGTTTAATGGTTGACGCAACAATTAGCTTTATAATAACCACAGGATGGATATATATATATATGGGGGGGTGATGAACTGGTCCTCATGACTGTGGTAACTCAGAGTTATGTTTCGTCAGTATGCGGATGCAACAGTTGGATTAATTCGCATATGATTGTCGAGTTTTAGTTTAAATGAAACCAAGCTTCTTTACTTCACCACAGTTGCAGTGAGCCAATTCCAATTGAAACAGACACACTGAAAAAATACCTGCGACAGTTCTCTTTGCAGTTAGGGGTAGCTAGCATACTATACTAACCTCTGGTTTTGTTGTGAATTTGAACGAATAATGTATTCAGGTGTGGAAAAAGAATTTGGTATTTTGCATGTGAGGATAAGGCCGCATCGCTTTCTCCTTTGTGCAAGTGTGGTGAACAGATATATGAATAGATGATGATCGTTTCATCTAAAACAGATTTTAGTCTTTCAAAGTCGTTGAAAATAAGGTGGCAGACTGCGACATGTGCATTGATGAAACGAGTGTGTTGATAGATTTTGCTAGTACACACTGTTCACAACTGCTGTCATTATTTTGTAGTGATTTTCTAAGGTGAGTCACGTGTTTGTGGTTCTTTATTGAGTTTCGTGTTCATGTTCACCACATTCACTTTTCCTACGAAATTCTTAACTACACTGTTTCTAAACGTGATCATTTACTCAGCGGTGTTCAAATACCAATGGTTGGTTTCATACGATTGATTTTTTGCTAAAGTGACCTATGGTTAGAACAATCATGAGTATGACGTGGTTAGTTGCGTGTGTTCAGAATTCAAAGCAGAGGGATATGATGCATAAAATGGCCTATTACATACGCACAGTACGGCAGCTCCCACGTCACTGACTGCTTCTCGGATTTTCTGCACACCCAAACACGCATACATACATGCATACATACATACATACATACATGCATACATACGTACATATATACATACATACATACATACATACATGCGTGCATACATATGTACATACATACATACATACATACATACATACATACATACATACATACATACATACATACATACATACATACATACATACATACATACATACATACATGCATACATACATACATACATACATGCATACATACGTACATATATACATACATACATACATACATACATGCGTGCATACATATGTACATACATACATACATACATACATACATACATACATACATACATACATACATACATACATACATACATACATACATACATACATACATACATACATGCATACATACATACATACATACATGCATGCATACATACTTACATACATACATACTTACATACATACATACATATATACACACATATACATAATCTCACGGATAATGTTGATTTTTATTGCATCATCGGCTACGCTGAAGCATGTTCTCACAGCGAATCTGGAATCTTAAACTTTCATATCGCAATTGTCCACCTGTTTGATGCAAATAACCAACTTGTTGTAGAATACGATTGAAAAGTAGTCCACGTGAAATTTTGGTGTATCAAGAAAATACGCACTTAATAATGCACAACAGGATTCCACCTGTGATTTTCCCCCCACTACTGATTGCACTCATCTATCTCTGTTGCACACAGTAAAAATAGTTGATTCCACTTATTTTAAACTTAACAATTCAGAATGCGCCGTCCTCACATCTCTGGCCCAATCATACTAGTTAGACCTTATAATGCACTCTCTGTTGTTTTTTGGGCAAAGCTCTACTTGATATGCTCTCAAATTCGTCTACTTCTATGCTGCAGGGTATACGAGTCACAAAACCAGAGTGCGTTGCAAATCAAGGAGCAAGTGGAGAAGCAATTGGAAGAGAAAGATGTGGTGGAATCCACGATCCCAAGTTCAATTATCATTGGACCTTTCTACGTGAACACTGAGCCCGTGCGACAAAGTTTGATCAAGAAATGCAAGGCGCTGGTCGGTGCTTTGCTTGATTTACTAGCGCGGCAACTACGCAAACAAGCAGATCAAGTATGCAGGAATTCGAGCAAACCATACATGGCTCGCTTGTTATATATATTGATGGTTGTTAAAATAATTGGGATATATATACATATATGTATACGTATATATAAGTCATCCTTATGCAATTGTTCTGGATTTACTTATGAGCAACACTTTTGAAAGCTTCGTGGCCTTTCATGTGCGTGACGTCACATTATCTCTACCGCTTCTTGCCATTATCGCCAAAGATAAACATCGACCCAATGAGTCTTAGTGGTCTGATAAGCGGTCGTATGTGGCTCAGTGGTGTTTCAATCGTCACAAGTAACGAGAAACAACGTAATATCCATCGAAGAGACGTTACGAATTCATACTTTTCTCCGCGGCTGATCAACTTACCAGTACCTTCGTGAATCTGCGGAACTACTAGAATCCTGGCCTGTGCTCGCTGACGGTAAACTATGAAGGCTCGCATGTCCTGCTCGTAGCACGCAGTATGTGATGTAAAACCATAAATTGGGTGAAATCGTGTTTAGCCAGTCAATTATCATTTATTCTGTCTGTCGAAATTGGTAAAACGTCGGAGGATTCTCGTGAGCTTTCTCCTAATTCTCTCATTCTCAGACTAAGCAAGTCAACTTCAGGCACCATGGTTACAAAAGAAGTTTGCTCTAAGCAATCAGATCGACCAAAATGATCGGTATAAACTCCAGTATTACGGACTTGTTTAGACTTGTGTTAAATATCCTCATGTGCACCCGAGTTGGAGTTTGACTAATACTCAAATTATACAA
>JACCGJ010008441.1:0-14218 GCA_013407085.1 Atriophallophorus winterbourni | reverse complement strand
AAATGGCTTCGACTTGACCAAACCATAGAAGAGGATTCGAAATGCTAAAACTTGGTAAATTAACAATAGAAGAGACAAAAGCGACTTCGGAATCAGACATTATGTATAAAAATCAAAATTGGAGAATGAGAAAAGTTATGCGAAAGCAGATGAAAAACTGAGGATAAACAGTTCGTAGTTAGAAGAAGTTCATCGATTTGTAGACGTTAGGCTCACCAATTTGTAGCGGTATGAGCTTTCAAAAATCGACGTCTACAAATTGATGAACTTCTTCTAACTACGAACTGTTTATTCTCAGTTTTTCATCTGCGAATAAACAGTTCGCACTTTTTCATTTTTAAATGATTTTGTAATATATATATATATACATATGTATATATAATTATTATATATAGACGAGATAGATATATATTAGATAGATATAGATAGTATAGATATAATAGTATTACATCTGCTTTCGCATAACTTTTCTCATTCTCCAATTTTGATTTTTATACATAATGTCTGATTCCGAAGTCGCTTTTGTCTCTTCTATTGTTAATTTACAAAGTTTTAGCATTTCAAATCCTATTCTATGGTTTGGTCAAGTCGAAGCCATTTTTCGAACCCGTAACGTTAAGTCTCAGCTTGCTATGTATTCTCACATTGTTCAATCACTAGCAATCGATATTGCTGAGGAAGTGAGTGAATTGATTCATACAGCTCCAGAAGACTCCCCGTATGACACTCTTAAGTTTGCTATAATTTCCAGAACTGGAGTCTCTGAGCAACGAAAACTTGATAAACTTTTCTCTCAAATTGAACTCGGCAACAGAAAGCCTTCACACCTTCTTCGACACATGCGCCAACTTCTTGGTGACCGAAAGATGGATGAGGCGATTTTTCGTCAACTCTGGTTAAAAAACATACCATCGAACGTACGGCAAATTCTAGCTGCACTTAATTCTTCCGTCCCCTTAGAAGAACTCGCAGATGCAGCAGACAAGATTTTAGCCGATTCACCTATAACTGTTGCCCCGATTTCCAGACAGTCTAGTGACACTAACGCACTAATGGGAGAGCGAATAGATAAACTCGAAGTCCTAATACAACAGTTAATTCCACTCTCCCGACAGCAACATTCTGAACCGCATAGAACGTTCCACAATCGCTCGCAGTCAAGATCCCGTCACTCATCATCCTAGCCTCCCCAAAACGATCCAGAAACTTGCTGGTATCACAAACGTTACGGCGATGCAGCTCGTAAGGGCACCAAGCCCTGTGCTTACGTGTCATCAAAATCTCCATCGGGAAACTTGCAAGCCACTCAGTAGAGACGACGGCTGCAGTTGGCAATTCTTCCCAAAGTCGTCTACTATTTATTTACGATCCATCAACCTCTCTCCGTTTCCTCATTGACACCGGTGATGCGATCAGTGTAGTTCCACCATCTGTCAGAGAACGACAAAGCATATGCTACACCATTTTGCTGCAAGCTGCCAATGGAAGCGCAATTTAAACGTACGGTCGTAAATGCCTTACACTCGACTTGGGCCTTCGACGCCAGTTTCCATGGATTTTTGTTATTGCTGACACCCAGTATCCCATTATTGGAGCTGATTTTTTGTCATTCTTCGGCCTCACGGTCAATCTGAAAAACAGAGAACTACTAGACAGGATCACAACCCTATCAGTCTCCTGCAACTCATCATCCATTCATTCAGTTGGCATACACCTTTCTCCTCCAACCGACTCTGGTTGTTTTAGTATATCCTCGATAAATTTCCCCAATTGACACACCCATCGTCCGTTTCCGTAACTCTCAAACACGATGTGGTTCATTCGATTGATACAACAGGTCTGCCCGTTTCTGCACGTCCTCGCCGTTTAGCTCCCGACAAACTGAAAGCAGCAAAGGCCGAATTTGAACACATGCTTCATCTTGGCATAATTAGTCCGCCCAACAACTGCTGGTCATTACCTCTCCATCTTGTTCCAAATCAGACAACGCGGTGACTATCGTGCACTAAACGCCCACACCATCCCAGACCGTTACCCTATCCCACACTTCCATGTTTTTTTAATCTTTACGGTAAAACAATTTTTTTCTAAAATCGACGTTGTGCGTGTATATCATCACATCCCCATTTCCGAATGCGATATCAAGAAGACTGCCATCACTACTCCTTTTGGTCTCTTCGCATTTGTTCGCATGCAATTTGGCTTACGTAATGCAGCACAGACATTCCAGCGTTTCATGGATCATGTTGTCAGAGGTCTCGATTTCGTTTTGTCTACATAGATAATGCTTTAATTGCTAATTCCTCGCCAGAAGAACACAAACGTCATCTATTTATTGTTTTTGAACGTTTTTCTGATTTCTGACTCAACATCAACCCTTCAAAATGTCTCTTTGGTGTAAATTCTCTTGAGTTTCTTGGTCATCACATTGATGCTCACTTAATCACCCCCTTAGCATCTAAAGTGGCTGCTATAAAGGATTTTCCTATCCCCACTTCCATTAAACAGTTGCAACGCTTTCTCGGTATGATAAACTATTACCGTCGTTTTTTGCCTCATTGCTCGAACGTGCTTCATCCGCTGACCAACCTGTTACGTGGATCAAAGAAAGAATTATCTTTTGACTGGGGAGCACTTACTGCATTCAAATCATCAAAAAAGCTATTGGCAATGCAACTGCCCTTATTCATTTGAATACTGATCCCACTAACCGTCTCATTCTAACTACAGACGCCTCTAATTTTGAAGCTGGAGCAGTTCTTCAGCAACCATTATCATTTTTTTCTCTGCAGCTTTCCACCGAAAGAAATTCTGGACGCTCGATTGGCTCGTTAGCCACATACTGTCCTGTGCAAACTGAACTGAACTGAACACAATCGAACTACAGCGCATTCGGCCGAGAACTTCTTGCTATATACCTCGTCATCCGACATTTTCGACATCTGTTAGAGGGTCATACATTTACCGTGCTAACGGATCACAAACCTCTGGTATATGCAATCCGATCTCGCCATGACAGACATTCTCCTAGTGAAATCCGACAACTTGATTTCATCTCACAGTTTACGACAGACATTCGCCACATTTCCGGTAGTTGAATTGTTGTTGCAAACTGTCTATCTCGCCCAGGAGTAGATGCCATTATTCCGGCCAATGTTAGCCTAGAAACCATTGCTGTATAGCAACGTCGGGAAGATTTTTCGTCTGAAGCTGATTCTTTCCAGTCTATAAAACTGACACCCATGCCTTTGCCCTTCTCAGAAAAAACATTTTGTGTGACACTTCCAAGCATACCATACGTACATTTATCCCCTTTTCACTTCGCAAAGCCATTTTTGATCATTTGCACTCGATTTCTCACCCTGGAATTCGTGCAACTACTGCGTTGATTTCGTCACGTTTTACTTGGCCTGGCATGAATCAGAATATTCACCAGTGGGCAAGATCCTGCATTCAATGCCAACGTAATAAAGTTCATCGACATACAACTACTAGTCCCGGACAATTTCCCAACCCCGAAGCTCGTTTTTTGCATGTTCACCTAGACTTAGTTGGTCCTCTTCCCTCTTCAAACAACTTCACCTACATTTTGACTGCTGTTGATCGGTATACCCGATGGCCCATCGCCGTTCCTATTTCTGATATTTCTTCAGTCTGTTGCTCGTGCTTTCGTTCAGCATTGGGTAGCAAACTTTGATGCACCTGCTGTGGTTACCACTGATCGTGAAGCTCAATTTAATCTTCTCTATTTCGTGATCTCTCAGCATTCCTTGGTTGCCAACATATTCGAACTACGGCATATCACCCATCTGCTAACGGTTTAGTTGAACGATTCCATCGACAATTGAAAGCCACTTTAGCCTGCTAAGTTAACCCGAGCCAGTGGGCCGAAAACCTTCCACTTGTCCTTCTCGGATTACGTACATGCATTAAAGAAGATTCAAAATGTTCTCCCGCAGAATTGGTCTACGGTACATCCGTATCATTGCCTGGTGATTTTGTCAATTCTCTTAAACATTTCCCACCCGTTTCTGACCTCATTTCCCGGTTACGCAATTTTGTTTCTCGTTTACGATACCAACCTCCTCATCCTTCCATGCTTTCAATCTATAAACACCCAGACTTAGATACGTGCGACTTCGTCTTTGTGCGTCGTGATACCATAAGCAAATCATTGCAACCACGTTATCATGGTCGACATCAAGTCATCTCACGCCAAGACAAACATTTCGTGTTAGACATCAACGGTCGCCGTGGTACCGTCTTAGTTGATTGATTGAAGCCTTCTTTTGTTGAACAATCTTCCCACGTTTTGCCCCAGCCAAAAACCTCCGCATCACACTCCGACAGCTTTCAACTGAATTCAAAGCCCGTTCCCACACCCGATGCTACATTACCCGTTGAGCCTGTTCAACTACATTATATTAGAGTATTTTCAAATTTTGAAGAGCCTAACAACTAGCTACCACGAACTAAAAAATGTAGCTATAACACCGATCAAAGGGGCGGCTAAATGTAGCAAGTTCAAGGTCTTAAATAGTTTCAATAGTTTCAATAATTTATTGTGGTGTAAAAGCGTAGCTTAAAAATAACCACAACGAATCATCGAATCTGAAACCAGCTGAGGATCCCCCTAGGAAAACTACTTACGCGGAAGTAACAGCTAACGCTTCCATATCATCACTTCCGGACCCGTATGGTGCTATTGTCACCAGACTACTACGCCTCGAGTCTCTACTGGAAACGGACTCCCCACCTGCTTGCACAAGTCCTAAGGATGATCTAGTATTGCCAAGTGTGACTCGATCAACAAAATCACACACTACTTCACAGGTAAAGCCAAAACCAAACAATGCTGGGAAACTGCCTGCAGCTCCAAAAGCCAATCACAAGAACACACGATCCCTGACCATTGTATGCACAAATATGCCGGAAAGTATAACTCCATGCTTTCAAGCACGCAGGCAAGATGATGTCCAACAATGGCGAGCTCTCTGTGAGCAACTGAAACTTGATGTAAACCCGGTTTCTTCAGTACGTCTTTCCAGACACCCAAACGTGCCTCACGCGGATGCCTTACGTCTACTCAGAATCACCCTTGACTCCCCGGAGAAGGTTGAAGAGGTCTTGCTCTCGGCCCACCTTCTCCGAAATACAAATTTGCCTGTTCGTATTTTTCCAGACGTTCCTTGGCCTCAGAGGCAGATGCAAAAGCAAGAAGGCTACGATTGGAAATCGGCGAAAGATAAACGCAGCATTTTTGTCCACGGGGTGCCTGAACTTAAAGATGATGACTTAGCTAAGAACACTCTACACGACTGTTCTCAGTGGCGCTACATCCAAGAACTCAGCAAAAATTCACGGAACTTTGACGACTGCCGTGAAACGCCTTCCCACGTCCTCCAGCTACAAGGGTAATGGCCCTCGTATTCTGAAAATTACCTTCCAATCCGAAGATATGGTTAATACTGCCTTACGCTTGTGGTTTGATAACAAACGCTTTGCACCTACAGAGGTCCGTCTTCGCTCCGCAGTTGACAAACCAAGACCTCGTCCGCAACCATCAGTCATACCCAGCACAAATCAGTCTGCTGACGAACTTCACACGACCGCTTCAAAAAACTCCCCGCAGCCGGTTTCAGTGTGATCGGCGGCATAACTGCACACCCTATCACCACACTGCATACTCTACAATCACGCAGCCTTTCATGCTGTTAAACAAATGCTGCTGGTTTCCTGAACAAACTCCCGGAACTCCGTTACCGCCATTCCCTGTGCTCATGGGACCTAATAGCCGTTACTGAGACGTGGTTATCAAGCGCAGTTCATGATGCGGAACTCACCCTTCCAAACATGTCATTACTTCGCTGCGACCGTACAACAAGAGGAGGTGGAGTGCTGTTCTATCATCACAAATCGCTTCGCTGCGAACAATTATCTGACCCTGCGTTTCTTGACTCTGATGTTCTTTGGTGCCAAATCCCATTCAAGCAAGACAGTCTTCTCCTGATTGCAGTTGTTTATAGATCTCCCAGTAATACCCCACTGCTTGATTCCTCCCTTTTGTCATCACTTCGACATGCTTTAAATAAACGATTCTCCCACATACTGATAATGGGCGACTTCAACTGTCCCAGCCTTCATGGCGAACATGCCTCCCACCCATTCGCCACCGCGTTGTCCGAAATATTGGCAACCTATCCATTATACAATCATGTTCACGAAGCTACTCGGTTTCGGGGCACAAATACACCATCCCTTCTGGACCTCATCATCACCAACGAAGAGTTATTGATTGAACAACTTTCGTATAACCCTCCCTTGGGCAACAGCGATCATGTTGTATTGACATTCACCTTTGTCTCTTTCATGGATTACTTCAACGAACCCTGTCCTAAGAGCCGCTGGATTACTGATCTAGGCTTGTTCCACCAACTCGTCGTAGCCAATTCATGGGATTTCTTGATGATTGACCAGATCGATTTGGCATGGACCACGTTTCAACTCAGTAGCACGCGCTGCTACGTCTTGCGAGCCACGAAAAGCCCATCCGTCAGAAGAACCCCAGGTCATTCCTTCGCAGCCAAACACGCAAAGCCATAGCACAGCGAAACGCGGCGTAGCGGTGTTACCAGACAGGACGAAATAGAACTGACTGGGACATTTATAAGTCATTGCGCAATCGTTGCACATCTCTTAGCCGCCAGGACAAATGCCAGTATGAAATGCACATCTGTAACAAGTTCTTGGATAACCCAAAAAGCTTGTTCCAATTTGTGAATCAAAGACGGGCAGTTAAAGTCGGAATTCCATCCCTAGTCAGCGCAAACGGTCTCACTTCAACAGCCTCGGAAGCTGCAAACCTGTTGTCTGAACACTACGCCCCAATTTTCAACCCTACTTATTCTACAAACTCCTCCCATTTTTCTTCTCCCTCACATGACGTACAGGAAATGCCGGAAATAATATGTACCTCTGATGCGGTCCACAAGAAGATTTCATGTCTACGGCAATACTCTTCACCAGGACTCGACGGCATCCACCCTAGGATCCTCAAAGTAGCCGCATTGCACATCTCTAATCTACTTGCCACGTATTTCCAACGTTGTATGGACTCCGCCACTGTCCCCCAAGCTTGGAAAGAAGGTGTTATCACGCCTATCTTTAAAGGCGGTATCCGATCGGAGCCCGCAAACTATCGTCCCATTGTGCTGTTGTCAGTCATTTCTAAAGTCATGGAGAGCATAATCTCTGACCACCTTGTTTCACATCTGACAACAAATCGACTTTTAATCACACAACAACACGGCTTTCGCGCCAATCGTTCATGCACTTCCAACTTGCTTCTCGCACGGGATGCCTGGACGAAATCTGTGGACGAAGGCATTGGTGTCGATGCAGTATTTCTGGATTTCTCCAAGGCATTCGACCGCGTCGACCACGACATTCTTTTACTTAAACTCGCTGCCTGCGGCGTTAGGTCATCCTTATTGTCCTGGATGAAGTACTTTCATCGCGACCGCTCCCTCTGTGTTCGTGTGCGTGACTTCTATTCTGCCCGCTTCCCAATCAAGTGCGGTCTGCCACAAGGCTCCGTTCTTGGTCCCCGACTCTTCAACATTTTCATCAATGATATTGGCCAAAACATTGAATCGCCGTTCCTCCTATTTGCGGACGATGTCAAAATCTGGCGCTCACTCAAATCGTGGCAAATGAAGATGTAGTCCTTATACGGCATCATAAAATCTCACATATACCGGCATTTTGGTGAAAATTAGCTAACACTGCGACGGAAATATGTTGTTTGAAGTATAAAACAACCTCACCACCGTTTCTAGCGTCTGTTCGATCTGGGCGAAAGAGTCTATATCCAGGTATGGCCAGCTCAGGATCATCCTGCTTAGGTAAGAGCCTGGTTTCCGTCAACAAAATGATCACTTCAGGGTCCTATCTAATCTATCCAGTTTGTTTCTCACCTCTTTGCTCCAGTGCATTACTAAGAATGATGCAGGATTTTCTACTCTCATCAGTGGCAAAGCTCTGGTCTTTGTTCTTCATCGCTTTATCAAGCCGTGGTTGTTTCTGGATCACTTTGGGCTTAAGAACGTTCGTTGCACAAGCAAAACTAACACCAGTTTTCAACCAAGTGCAGGCGAGGAAGCAACTTCCAAAAAATTGCGTACATCTTCAGATTGCACGCAAACTTGCTGTACACACGATGTGTGGTGGTTATTCTCCTTCGGAAGTGAGCCACTATTTACAATCCCCATCAAGACCTTCAGAGGTCTTAGCAGAAGCCGTGTCAACTTGAAGCTGAGTACTGCGAGCCCAAAACCGGTCCGTGGAAGGCATATTTTACATATCGTGCGAATGATATTGCATGAATTTTTCTGAATTCACCGATACATCTCAAACTTGATTCCACCACATATATTATGCATACACATAAAACATATTTCACATTAGCGATATGTTTCGAACAAACTAGACAAGAATCCCCAGAATGAAGAGCTAAGCCTTCATTCTCATGAGGTATCCTCGCAGCACATGCGGATCCATGAATTTGATTTTGCATATAAGCTCTCTTACAGTGGCACGCAAGTAAAGCTCGTCAGTACGGGTAGTGCCAGCTCTAAATAATCAAGCACAACAAGCACTTTTATTATGGACGCCGGTTTTACCGAAAATTGCTTTAACCCATTTCAGGGGCAACTTTTCAAAAATACGATCACTCCAAAGATCCAATGATCAGGCTAATTTACATTGACTATGAGGAACTAAATAATCGGAATAAGCCTACAATAAATTGTTTGGAGATAAATATGTGGACAATATTCCAAATGTATAAATATGATATTCGCTCCATTTATCAGTAGCGCTTCATCTCATCATCATAGACAACATTACACCGGTAACAATACCAAGTGCTTAACTGCCATACAACGATGACAGAAATTTTTTTAAAAGATATGGGAAAGGGTGAGACGTAAAATGCTACTGAACCTATAAAATATAGGACACCGACACACTGGGATGAGATGCCAACACCTCGAATCAAGCATGCATCCAAGCAAGTGTTGTGAACGAGTAGAGCGACACCCGCATGGCAGCTTCCTTGCGGCTTTCAGTGTTACGCTTCATAATAAGCTTTCCTCGTCACTTCACTTGAAAACAGACAAGATTAATCAAGCACTCCAATAAGACGTCTACAGAGAGACCACTAAACACGATTTTGGGCCATATCGCTAAGGGTAAGAAGCCACTGAGAATTATCATCTTTCAGACCCCAACCCCGAAGACGGATTGCACCAATCGCAGCTAGTTTTGACAGTCAAAGGTTTCATCTGCTTCAGCCAAGTCCGAGTCCCAGTTAGAATTGGCGAACAAAACCAGTGTTAGGAAAACGAAGATTACCCATTCGCAATACATGGCCTAAGCAGCAAAGTCTATGCATGCTAACTTGTTTTTTGACGCCTACGTCGCTATCAAAAATCCTATGACGGATATTTGCGTTACGTATCTGATGGATCCAAGTAACTCCAGCGATTGCGCGGAGACAGCGATTGTCGAAGACCTGTAGAAGTCTTATTTATTTATTTCTCAGTGTCCAGGTTTCACATCGGTAGAATAAAACCGCGAGTACGGCAGCATTATAGACCCTACCCTTGAGCGTTAGAGGCAAGCCTGTTTGACGCCACAGATGACCTAAGTTACGAAAAGCTACCGTGGCTCTGAAAATGCGGCCTGAGATCTACTTATTTATATAAGCGTTGCCAGTAATGCAACTACCCAAATAGGTGAAACAGTCTATATTCGCAAGTTCCTCGTTATTGAGACTTAGTGCTACTTCGATCGGATCAATATCCTGTAACAAATATCTGCACTTGAAAGGTGCAAACCGCATACCGAAGGATGATATGATACTACGGATTTGCAATCGCGCACCATTTCTGTGCTGTGCGACTAAAATCTTGCTAAACTGATTGGCTACCAGTAGTGAGCTGCATGCTGCAATACGCTGGAGCTTCACTACAATTTCTATTTTTTCTCATATCTGTCTAGTCCTGGGCAACCTGACAGTATCTTAGCCCACGTGCAGTCTCTGACTGTGCGGCACTTTGGCTGAATCAGGTCTGTGCCTTCATACCATACGTAGTCGGTCTAAAGTAGACTGAACATCCGCATATGAATCGAAGAGTAGAACTACATCGTCGGCATAATCTAAATCAAACATTTTCTTATCTCAGCCTATCTGAATGGTCTATACCACCCATAAGTTTTGGCTCCATAATTGATGGATTGCATTCTAAATGATAATGTACTTGGTTTTAGAGCAGACACAAGAAAAGGCAGTAGACATTTGTGGATGTGGCGGATATTAATTCAACCATCTTCGAGAATTTCGACCCTCTCTTTCCTGAATCCGAGAAAAGCCAGCAGTAGCCGATTCTATCAAGATTGTCCTACAGAATCACATCAAGCTTACCATGAAGCTTTAAAATGCTGCTACGCAAATGGCCGCCGCCTTACAACTAAGCATTCGGAACGGAGCCTATTGCAGTTCGCCAAAAATTTCGAGCAATAATTAAAATTTCTAGCAATAATTAAAACGAACTCTCATTAATAAGATGCATCCATATTTTAATTATGGACGAATTGAGCTCATATTGTGTCAACTGGCATATGGGACATTATTTACGACAAATTTCTAGAAGGCATAACCACTTACACTTTGTACAATCACATGCTGGACGCCAATGGCTTCGGTAAAAGCTACTCATCATTAGTTCTCAATCTTCTGATAACAAACAAAGTACTTACTATAAACAACATTCCTACTCACCCACCACTAGGTGAAAATAAAAGTGCTGTCGTTTTTATACAACTGATACATCTATTATCCACGCCACCGCGCGGAGAAAAAAGCAACACGCCATCAACAATCGATTTCTGGCGATCGGATATTGCCAGACGATTCAATAGTTGTCAGACAGATCTAGTGAAAAATGGCATGTATTTTTGAAATGTTCCCATCAGAAAAGCCATATGCACTGCAGTGCAAAAATGCGGAGCAAAACTAGAAGTAATGGCATTCCGTAATCAAGATTGGTACGTATACTTCTTTTTATGATGGGTACCCTATGCTCGTTTGCTAGTTTCCTTTACCATATCTGTCTAGGCCTGGGCAACCTGACAGTATCTTAGCCCACGTGCAATCTTTAACTGTGGCACTTTGGATAAGGCTTGTGATTTCATTCATACATACTCGTTTGTGGAATAAGAGCAAGACCAAGATTAATATCATTAAAAAGTGACTAACAAATATCTTATACCAACACAAATCTGTTGTACAAAAAATAGAAAAGTGTAAAGCAGTATCACTCTCCCAAGAGGATTAATCAAAACATCCAGTGACAAAGAACAAGAAGCACAAGAAGCAATGCCGTCGCGCCGCATTTTAATAATTCCATAACGTTTAAACATACCCAACACGCCAAATACTTTGCATCAAAAATTACAGTCTGACTGTACGTCACTTTGCCTGGATCAGGCTTGTGCTTTCACATCGCATCATGCGTCAGAACGTTTCCGTTCAGCCAAATTCCAGTATCACTCTAGCGACGATATTTGCAGAATAAGTAGCAATTTTTTTCCGACATTCGTTGGACACTTCAGAGATTCCACAACAGTGGAAGAGTTTTACTATCACAATATTCAAATCCGGTGATTGCACATTACCAATCAATCAACACCCCATCACCTTTCTCCCACCAAACGCCAAGATTATTAAAACATAGCGTCAATGATACCATCACGAATCTTCTCGATACGAACAAATTCATGACACACAAAACATGTTCAACAGGCCCAGTTAATGCGCTTCGAACCTCACACTAGCACAAGACGACTGGACCAATAGAGCTACTCTGACAAAGATGTTGTTTACCGCGGTTTTTTGAAAGCACTTAACCATGCTGAAAACAATATATTTATCCACAAGTTCAGGGTTTGCGGAATTAGTGCCCTCTGTTGCCTTGGTTTGAACAATTCATGTGCGCGTCAGTAATTCCTATTCAGATAGCTTTCCAACAACACGCGGGGTCCTACAACGATTAGTGTTTAGCTCTCGCTTTTTTTCTAATTTCGAATAGTAATATTGACGCCTCCTTTCTTCTATTTGCTAATGATTTCAAGATACAGTAAACTCAGCCCTTACCAGAGGACCACGATAAATAGCAGTTTGAACTCGATTGACTATATCACTGATCAATTTTGAACCGTCTAGCATGCAACGTGTCTAAATGTCACATACTACCCACACTATTCAGAAAACTGGAAAACAAATTTAGATATCTACCCAGACGTCTGTACTGAGCAGAGAAAAGGATCAGCGTGGAGTAGGGAATAATATGTTAACCTTTTGATCTGCATTATCGGTTGCCGGCCAGCTAGAAAAACGTCATACTTCGAAGAAGGGGCCCAAACCTTAACACCAAATACAGCGTGAGTACGAATGTACGTAAACACACTCGGTCGTACAATACTAGTAAACAAAAATCAAGAGGCACGGCTGAGGAGGCCAAGACTGAGCTTATCTAGGTATGTTATGCGAGCTATCCAGATTAAAATACTAACTTTCCGGACTACCGAAATTGTACGTTTTTCGCGGCATAATATTTGCCGCGATATGGTTTGAGGTTTTATAAGATAGCACCTGAATTTGAGCCATTATTATTTGATCTATTCGCTGCTGCATCAAGACAAGCTTGAACAAAGACACTCGATTGACATCATTTTCAACGGTAATCAGCCGTTGTTATACAAATATACCAGCCATGATCAAAAACGTTCATCCTGATTCCATAATTTCAGGCAAATTATAGCCTAAAGGCGAGGACAGTGAAAGATGTGGCAACGTCATGACAGCGCATTACAAGCCGATTTTCAGGAATTCGCCCTAGACCTTGTCTGTTTCTCTTCTTTTATTTTATTGAATATATTTTGATGCGCAGATAAACTCTGCTCAGTTTATGGACTAAATCACACCAAATGCGCTATAAGCAATCGCTGATTATCTTTATGAACTATTCGATTAGTATTCTACCATATGCTGGACAAATTTGAAGTATCCAAGCGGCGATTGTAGGTAAGTAATCAACGCCGCAAGGTTTAGGGAAACCCAGTAAATCACCGGTCATATTCCGTCACGGCGAAGCTGAACACTGGACAGGATTTCTTCCACTGGGGTTCTCCTGGACTATGTTTCTTATATAAAGAGATGCGGCTTACAAGGGCTTGACCCCTGCCGTCTATCAAGAAGATGAAGAAGAAATACTTTATGTGCCTTCATGTAATTCGTGATATTGGCAGTCTGCAGAGAAATGGTGTAGCATATGTTTTGTCGTTCTCTGACAGATGGTGGAACTACACTGATCGCAGCACCGGTGTCAATAAGGAAACGGAGAGAGGTTGATGGATCGTAAATAAATAGTAGACGACTTTGGGAAGAATTGCCAACTGCAGCCGTCGTCTCTACTGAGTGGCTTGCAAGTTTCCCGATGGAGATTTTGATGACACGTAAGCACAGGGCTTGGTGCCCTTACGAGCTGCATCGCCGTAACGTTTGTGATACCAGCAAGTTTCTGGATCGTTTTGGGGAGGCTAGGATGATGAGTGACGGGATCTTGACTGCGAGCGATTGTGGAACGTTCTATGCGGTTCAGAATGTTGCTGTCGGGAGAGTGGAATTAACTGTTGTATTAGGACTTCGAGTTTATCTATTCGCTCTCCCATTAGTGCGTTAGTGTCACTAGACTGTCTGGAAATCGGGGCAACAGTTATAGGTGAATCGGCTAAAATCTTGTCTGCTGCATCTGCGAGTTCTTCTAAGGGGACGGAAGAATTAAGTGCAGCTAGAATTTGCCGTACGTTCGATGGTATGTTTTTTAACCAGAGTTGACGAAAAATCGCCTCATCCATCTTTCGGTCACCAAGAAGTTGGCGCATGTGTCGAAGAAGGTGTGAAGGCTTTCTGTTGCCGAGTTCAATTTGAGAGAAAAGTTTATCAAGTTTTCGTTGCTCAGAGACTCCAGTTCTGGAAATTATAGCAAACTTAAGAGTGTCATACGGGGAGTCTTCTGGAGCTGTATGAATCAATTCACTCACTTCCTCAGCAATATCGATTGCTAGTGATTGAACAATGTGAGAATACATAGCA
>JACCGJ010008433.1:0-15981 GCA_013407085.1 Atriophallophorus winterbourni | reverse complement strand
TATAGTTGAAACATTCGACTGCTAATCTGTTGTAAATCTATACGCACGCGTCATTCACCGTTCAGTAATTCGAAAGCCAAAGTGCAAATTGCTCCTTCACGCAGTAGACAATCATCCTGCGGCTTATTTGAGTAATTGTGGTACGCGATGATTCCGATGTTGATCAATTCCTGCGGTTCAACGTATTCTGGTAAAACAAACTCACATGCGACTAACTTCTGGAACATGATGAAGTGCGATAATGAGTATTCGCGACTAAAACAAGTGACGACATGTGCTAAAACCTTCTCACTTCACGCTAATTCCTCACAATAACACACAAACAACCTTGATTGCATTTACGTTTTCGAATTGTTTCAACATTTTTGCTGACCCCGAGAAATAACACAATCCGCTGGATAGAGATTTAGATGTTAGCTTTGCGAACCGAATTTGTTCAACCATCTCTGAGTTTACACTCAACAACTACGAAGATAATGCAGTCAAATGCGTCCAATGTGGACTAAATTGATCACACTATGGACCATTGCCTAACTAAACAATATAAACAGCTCGGCACTTTATCCAATGTGTGGAACCATATCAAACTGCAGGTTTGTGCTAAGCAGGGAAGATAACTTTTCTGTTAGCTTGATGATAATCCGGTCAACCAGTAAAATATACACCTGTAGCTTTGGTGCATATGGCTGTATTGTGTAATATATCCCCGTCCTCTGGATGGGTAAGCCACTTAGCTGAATCCTGTAGCTTGGCAGTCAGACGTAACCTTTCAAGGTCAAATAGCGAAATGCTGTTCAGAGAGATTTCGGCGTCGAACAGAAAGCTATTTGTTGCATTGTTGCTGATTTCTCTTTTGGAAACAAAATGCCAAAATATTACCACTATCAATAATGTGATCCGACTTTTATTGCTAAGTCGTTTTCAGGTCATATGTGCACTAATTTGATCGAACGATTCTGAACGATCAAATGACGGACCGTTTGCATTTCTATTAACCCTTCGGTGAACGGGTCAGCAAACTCAAAGTCGAAGCAGAAAGTTCCGTCGTGCGCATTGCGAGATATTTGACCGTTTGAACTTCACTTGACCCTTCCGGGAAAGAGTCAGCAAAGATGACCGCAAGCCATTGCGTAACTTCAAGATGACTTTGATCAAGATGACTTTGCGCGATTAAAAATATCGGAGTTGAACGAAACGCATTCCAACAAACACAATCCATTAAACTCTCATGTTTTTAATAGGATCCGCCGTACCAGCCGCAAAACCATTTTGAGATCATGTAATGAGAATTGTAATTATTTTGAAGCATACACATATAATTACAACGAGATTCGCGTGTTCATAAATGCGTAATACATGATGTGCACTACCTGACTAAGTAAGTTTTCTTTCCTGGATCACCATCATATCCCAAATGGACCAACGTTAGACAGCCTTGATAGGCGACATCACGAATTATTTGTTTAATATCGTGCAACATATTTCTCGAATCGGTTCCAAAGTTATCGGGAGGTTTATGGCCAAATTTGGAACAGAGGATTGCACTTATATATTACACAAAACAGTCATATGCACCAAAATTACGGGTGTATATTTTACTGGTTGACCGGATTATCATCAAGCTAACTGAAAAGTTATCTTCCCTGCTTAGCACAAACCTGCAGTTTGATATGGTTTCACACACTGAGCTGTTTATATTGTTTATTTAGGCAATAGTCCATAGTGTGATCAATTTAGTCCACATTGGACGCATTTGACTGCATTATCTTCGTAGTTGTTGAGTGTAAACTCAGAGATGATTGAACAAATTCGGTTCGCAAAGCTAACATCTAAATCTCTATCCAGCGGATTGTGTTATTTCTCGGGGTCAACAAAAATGTTGAAACAATCCGAAAACGTAAATGCAATCAAGGTTGTTTGTGTGTTATTGTGAGGAATTAGCGTGAAGTGAGAAGGTTTTAGCACATGTCGTCACTTGTTTTAGTAGCAAATACTCATTATCGCACTTCATAATGTTCCAGACGTTAGTCGCATGTGAGTTTGTTTTACCAGAATACGTTGAACCGCAGGAATTGATCAACATCGGAATCATCGCGTACCACAATTACTCAAATAAGCCGCAGGATGGTTGTCTACTGCGTGAAGGAGCAATTTGCACTTTGGCTTTCGAATTACTGAACGGTGAATGACGCGTGCGTATAGATTTACAACAGATTAGCAGTCGAATGTTTCAACTATACGAAATTATCGTATACTACCGTTGATTCTGCTAATGTCAAGTGAAAGCTTGCGACTTACAAGTATGACAAGGCGCAAGTCAAATCACTGTCAATTTTTTTTTTACTTATGGAATTTTGATATCACATAGCACTGTGAATATTTTTGTATTACTTATACCTTGAATCTTCACTTTCCAATAAAAATCAGATAATTCGTACTGAGAAATGATGCTGACATTTTCACTTTATGTTTCCCTTTCTATTTCAAAAGATGGACATCACTGACTCGGATGAGTTGAAATGACGTCATTGGTGAGCACATTTCACTAATTGGGAAATCGGCGATCCAATCCGATGCAACAGTTAGACGATCGGCTTGAGACACTTCTATCAGCTAATCATCATGTAATTGATAAATAAAAATTGGGAGCACAAATTAGTGACAGTCATATTTAGTTGATTGTCGGTAAGTTCCTTCCGCATAAATCAGATTCTTTGTCATATATTTTCCATCTAACTTTTCAATTCAGCTGATCACTGAAGAAATAATTTTAACCCTGGAACAAAATATTCATTTGTATGCTTTTCCGTCACACACCCCACGACCGGTTTCGTGCTGTTTGCACTCATCAGGTAGGGACAGTAAGATCAGGATCCGCATGCGTTTGAAATAGTGGAGGAATGGTAAACAAGGAGCGCTTGTATGCCACTGTTAGATAAGGCTGGTACGACCAACCTGTACAAAGCATGTGTGCAAACACATGTTTAATGGGGTTAAACCCATAGCCATGAAACAAAATATTCATTTGCATGCTTTTCCGTCACACACACCCCATATTATTCATTTAACTTGCAGGAATGAAAAGCTATTCAAAAAGTGCTCCATTTCAACATCCTTGTTGGTTTAATATGACAGACACAGCAACAGAAACCCCATACGAACAACATCTCTGTGATGTGTTAAAGTCAAACTCATCCTCAGACGCTGAATTCGATCAATTTCTCCAAGAGAACAGTAGACACAACTACGATATAACAGCGTCAACAAACACCGTTTTTCAATTGCACATGAGACGAAATTCGTCATTTTGAACGTAATCGCCTGTGTTGACTTATCTAGCAATGCTAGAAGGTCGCACGACGAGATCGGGTGTATGGGCAGCCGAACATCATCCAAAGCTCACAAATACTGCTTACACTGTTGGTCAGAGTACAAATTCTTTAGAAGAATTCAACATGGATCAACGTGTAAGTTCAGAAAGTATACACGAAATTCTCATTAGTTTTGTTCAGATATATTTATGCGGTGGCTTACATGAAATCAACGCACGGACAGCGATATCGGCATTATATAAAAATGTTCAATAAATGTGGCAGCATCAGACTAGAAATGTTGTAAACTCATAAAGTATACGAAATCTTCAAGCACACAGCCAGAACTTTAGAAAATATATTTTAATTCAATTCAATTCAATTCAATTTTAATGGTCTAAAAAGCATTTAGCTTCACAAAAAACCACAGAATAATATGACAACAACGAATAATATAACAAGCAAAAATGGGATTAGATTGCTTTCTGGGCAGTTCAAGAATCAAGTAAATATCCAAGGGCAGAAATTGTTTTCGATTGGTGGGATAACAAATGTAGGTGTATGGTGTTAAGATGTATAGTTTTCTCCAATGCACGGGTTTAGGGTCAAAAAGGCATCAAGGCTTCTCTTGAGAGTTTGCTGGTTTGGTGAGTTCAAAACATTATCTGGCAGATTGTTCCAAGTAAAACAAACTCGCACGGCAAAAAATGTCGTCTGCAGTTTAGTCTCGAGTGAGGGACAGTTAGAGTAAATGTGTGAGCTCTTGTATTATGCGAGCTCTGTAGATTCAATAAGCATTGTAGAGGGTGATTTTCAGTATTCAATATATTGTGAACCAGAATCAAATCCCCTCGGAGACGACGACGTGGATAATCAAATAAATTTAGCGTTTTGATTCGCTCATTGTAGGGTTTCCGGCTGAGTCCAGTGACAAGTTTGGTAGCTCGATGATAGATTCGTTGCAAAGTCGCAACATCTTTCTTAAGCCATGGCGACCATGCTTGAACCGCATATTCCATCGTGGGCCTGATGTACGTATTTATAATACAAGGAATTGTCTGTTTTGAGAACCTACCGAAAATTCTCTTTAGGAGTGACAATTTCTGTGATGTTTTGCGATAGACGTAGTTGCAGTGGCTCGACATTCCTAGGGTGTTGCTGATTAACACACCCAAGTCCCTTTGTTCCATGGTCCACGAGAGGCTGTGTGTTCCAAGAAAATACTGGTACTCCACATATTTGCCAATGTTTAACATGTGACACTTTTGGAAATTGAAAAATATGCGATTTTTTAGGGACCAAGCCTGGAGGTTGTCCAGATCCTTCTGTAGCAGTTCGCAGTCCTCCGACTTACTTATCTTAGACCAAACTTTTATATCGTCCGCGAACAGTACGATCTTGCATTTGATGAGAGCTGGTATGTCATTAGCATAAAGCGCGAAGAGGATTGTTCCGAGGACGGATCCCTGAGGCACTCCACTTGTCACGGCTACCGACTTCGATAGAGCACCGTCCACAGAGACTTGAACAAACCGATCAGTCAGGTAATTTTCTAACCATGCTAACAGACTGCCAGTGATACCACAACGTTCCAGCTTCTGCAAGAGAATACTGTGTTTTACACGGTCAAATGCTTTCGACATATCGAGGTAACATACATGGATAGTATCCCCAGCATCCACTGCTCGAGTCCAGTCGTCAAGGGTAAGGAGAAGGTTAGTAAGGCAGGAGTATCCCCTTCTAAAACCGTGTTGGGCTCCCGAAAATAGCTTATTTTCCTCAAGGTATTTGCTCAGTTTTTTTGCCACGATCCTTTCGAGTACCTTGGATACGGCGGATAACAAAGTAACAGGTCTGTAATTTGCGGGCTCCGAACGCACCCCGCCTTTGAAAATCGGGGAGATTATACCAGATTTCCATTCAGTCGGTATGACACTTTGCGACAACGATTCGCAGAATAACTGAGTTAGAGTTCCGCATAGAGATTGTGCACAATGCTTGAGTATATTCGGGGTAATTTTATCACAACCAGGGGATTTTCTGGGATTCAACGATAGTAGAGTTCCCAGCACCTCTTCTTCGTTGATGGTTATTGTGTCTAATGGTAGAGGATGCGTTATTTCTGGATCCATTTGTATATCCACGCTTTCTTTTGGACAAAATACTGTAGCATAATAATTTACCAAAGCATCCGCGGTGTCAGCTGCATTTGTGGTCATTCCAGTGGGCATCCGCAAGGCCACAACTCCTGGTTTCACTGAACACTGCTTGTTCGCGATCTGGTAAAGAAGCTTGGGATTCCGTTCCATTTTAGACATTATGACAGCTTGATACTGTATTTTGTCTTCAGCAATAATTTTAATGACCTGGTTTTTTAGATTTCTAAAGGTCTTCCATGCGGCATCGGTGGTTAACCGGCGATGGTTTATCCAAGCCTTATTTAGCAGTTTAATCCATTTCCGAGTGCGACTGCGGATTTTAAATTCGAATGCCTTTCAACACTGTTTTGGTATGAATGCTGAGTTTGAGTTGATTTCCCGGTTTAGATTGGTCGAAATGCTACACCACTGCTCTTTTACTCCTATGCCTTCAATTTGCCAATCGTTAATCAAACTTAGAGCGTTTGATAATTTTGATAGGCATACCTTTCTGATGAATTTTGTTCTATCGTTTGTTCGCTCTGCTCGACATAGGTAGTCAAAATTCAAGACCAAATGGTCGCTCGAACCTAGCTGACAATCGTATGTAATGCTTTCGACGGAGTCCTCTTCAGTTGTCAAGATAAGATCGAGCATTGAAGGCATATCTCTCCCTCTGTATCTTGTATTGCTTTCAACGTGATTATACAAAGGAATTTCGTCAAACAGCTGCTGGAAGATGGCAGCAGTGGAGGTGTGAGAAATTTTGTTCGTCTTCAGCAAGTTAGGCAGTTTAAAGTCTCCCATAATCAAGATTCTGGTATGATATCTCGAGACATTCAAGCGTAGCTTGTCGAGTAGGTTCGTATTATACACTTCCGGCGCTGATGTTGGGCGATAAATTACGCCGATTGTGCAATCATCGCCTGTAGCCGTTGTCAACAAACACCATAGCGTGTCCTGAAGCACCAAGTCGGAATCCGTCAGTTCTTGGCATTTGAGTCTCTGATCATAATAGAGTGCCACACCTCCTCCACGTGACGCACGGTCTCGGCGGAGCAGTGACATGCCAGCAATCTCTAACTCACAATCGTGGATTTCCGGGCTCAGCCAAGTTTCGGTAATGGCAATTAGCTGAGATCGTTTAGTCTCAAACCGAGCGACAAGTTCGGCAAATTTGTTAATCAAGCATTGGGCATTAGTATAGAGGCATCCAAGAACAGTTTTGGTAAGCAAAGATGGATGGTGTCGTGTGATGTCATAATCTGAGACAACCGTCATTGTCACGCCGACTCTGGAAGAGTCGGCACTGTTCTATTTTTTGACAAGTTAAGTAGCATATCGGTCGTTTCAGGTTGAGAGGCGCAAATCGAGTCCTCTTTTTGGCCGAAAAAGATTTCTTTATCTGGCTTCAGTCCACTCTTGGGAGTCAGTTGGGATGGCTTTGCGTTCGATTGCGGATTTTGTGTCCCAGCTGAAGATTCATTTCTTGGTTCAGTGGATAGGGCTTCATCAATCCTGACAGTATTTAATGCAGAATGGGCTGCATTTATATCAGTGTTTATGTGATCGCTAAGGATGACACCTTTTGGGATTTTGTGTTTCCAGCTTTTCCAGTTGGAACGTACAGTATCAACCATAGTACTCATTAGGAAGTTTATTTTTAAAGGACGTGGCCCATTACCTTTGTATTTTGCTGAGGAAGGCAGTCTAAAAGTATCCACGACAACGGCCTTTTCGACGAAAATGGTATCAGCCAGAAAACTCCATTGCCTGTAGTCATGCTCAGCTCGCTCGTTAGCCTCAGGATTGTCTGCCAGTTCTGGAACTCCGAGGATGATGAGATTGCGATTAGATGTCTTTCTTTTGTCATATGTATTGTTCCTCCTTTCGGACCATGGAATATCAACATGAATACGAATATTCAGTGAATTGTTAGACCTTACGTGCTTTCATCGATATTTTCGCGTAGCCAGTATCTAGCTCATCTTAGTAATCTAATCCAAGAAATTCCTTCTGCCCACTTTATGTTGTGTGGTATACAGGCTGTCATTTTTGTGTAAATCGGAACTTGCGACTATCTAAATTACAGTTCGAGAAAAATGAACTATAATCAATGTTCGAGAATTCTAATAAGCAAAGTCATTGCATTTCAATAATTCCCTCTTTTTTACTTTCATTTATATTCTGTACATAATATGTCCGTCTCACGCGAGTCACATTGAAAATCGTCTTCCGCCCCGCAGATGCAAAAATGCATAAAACGAAAACGTACATTTTATGCGAAATTAAACTGTATGTAATTATATCACTTAATATTTAGTAAATATATGTTACAATACATCCTGTTGTCAGTTGTTACTGAATCAATAATCGTTGGTTTGATTCGTAATAAATATGAATATCTAAGCGAATGTGTCTGTAATTACAAATCACATGGTCATCAGATGGGTAATGTTGACTCAAACATATCTTACACCAGGCATCGTAAACTGATAATCCGGTCAGTGATGATCAGTCTAAATTAGTGCACATTAAAATAATTAGCGAAAAGATAACAAAGATGATACTATGTGTTTCTTGTGAGATTATATTACTTGCGTGTTGATATAAAATTGTGAGATATGAACATGTCCGTTGTGTATTCGCAACTATTGAACAAGATCGGCAACAAATAACTGCCAGCACTCATAGAGCGCTTCGAGAGAATTATTTAGAAAATTTTGCTGAGTTAATGTGAGGCATCAACTGGATTGCGTCACACAAACAAGGCTGTTTCGATAAAGGGGTCAAAGGTCAGGAGTGAATATTGCTCGGTGCTATCAATTAGGCTGGAATTAGATCTTGCGCAAATGATGGTTGTTAGTCAGTCCATATCGATCATTGTTTGAGCAATCGTTTTGAGTTGTTGCCATGCTGACTATTTCTGGTTAACGATTGTGATCAACTTTCACTGTCTTCGAGTGATATCAGCAAATAGCCAAAAACCGTCTGGGGAATTCAAGTCAGGCGATAATCACCACAATACAATTCAATCCGATCTAAAAAGCACATACCTTTATAAAAACCACAGAATAATATGGTAATTACGAATAACATAGGTAATATAAACGGGATTTGTTTGCTTATTTATCAGATTATGAGTCAGGTAAAAATCCATTGGGCAGAAATTGTTTTCTACCTGTTGGATGGGGTAAAGATGTACAGTTTACTTCTATGCATCGGTTCAAAGCTTTTATGGTGTGCAATATATAGGTTCAATGATTGGATTGGTCGACATGAAGTTGTCCAAGTTCGATTTGAATATATCCAATTTGGGTGAATGTGCAATGTTACGGGGTAGGGAGTTCCAGGTAGAACAAACACGTACAGAATAAAAATACCGTCGACAGTTCAGCCTTGTGTCGGGAATAAATATTGTATAGCCATGAATTTGGCTGGTTCGGGGTGGTACTCGTGTGGATATTTTATTTAGGGGATAGTTGGGGGTATGCAGTATATTGAACATAAGAATCAAATCAACTCTAAGACAGCGGTAGCGAGAGTTGAAGAGAATGAGACTTGTAATACGTTCTTCGTATTGTTTGTGATTTAAAACACGTACGAGCTTGGTGGTCCGATGATATATTCTCTGCAAAAGGCTGATCTTTTTCTGTATCCATGGTGACCAACAGTAAACCGCATACTCCGTGGTTGGCCTCAAGTACGTATTAATTATTTGATGAACAGTTTGCTTCGTGAAACTGTCTAACGCGCGTTTTCGCAGAAACAGTACTCTTGACGTTTTTCCATAAACAGGTGAGGCGTTATGTGATACTTTCAGGCGTTTCACAGAGAATCAGGTTCAGTGAGCCTTGAAACAGTGGTAAAGTCGTAAACAAAGTTATGCTTGTATGCCACTGTGCGCGCAGCATGTGTTGAAATTGCAAGACCAACCAAATATAAATTTTACAATCTACCAACACAATCCCGCAGTCAATTTTATACGCAGATTGTTAGAATACAATTTTAGAAATCGAAAGCTTCCTAACTCGATTTTATTGCAGATGGAAGGTATATCGTCCTTCGTCACTACTCCGGATTGCGCAATACTTCGAAATTTTTCTAAAGTTGCTAAATTCAGACCGCATTCAAACACCAATCCCCTTCTTTGCACTTAATCGTTGAGCGTTTTTGATACAAAGAAAGTACTACGTTTTTGGTAAAGTATTCTAACGAATTATGTTGCTTGCTCGTCTTCGCTATTTTGTTCATAGGAAAATATACCTCCTTGTTTGTTTTATTGGTTAGACTCCTCCGGTTGTTGTCGACAGTGGATGTACATCGAAATCCCATGAAGGTTTCAACCTCGGAGTTCGAACTTCGTAGTTCTTTGTACGAACCCGGATCAACATTGGAATCAGGATCTGACTTTAAATGACATTCGAATAATTTCCAAATTTTAAATCGAATTTTAGCTCCCGTTAACGATTACATAAACGAATAATTCTATGTCTCAAAAACAGAGTTCATCAAGACACGTTAAAAACTTTTTTCACAGCAAAGTTGTTTCGTCCAACTGCTGTTGTAATCAAGTTTATTATTAATATATTCGCATTTTCTATATGATACATTAATAAACATTAATGGTATACAATCGCGAAACTTTCTTGAATATTTTATCGTTTGTAGCCACGTTTACATATTTACCAATTACTGATAGGTAGGTTGGAAATCCTGAACTATATTAGGTTTTCCATGACAAACCAAAACGTAAAAACTAATTACTGAAATGCTTGTTTTATAAACATTGCGTCGTTTGGGGTACCGAAGTTGTCTCTCAATTTATCACAGTGTGCGATGCAACTCCATCTTGGTTGAGAATTTAAAGAAAACGTTTTCAGAGTAGAGGAAAAGAATGATTTTTTGAGTTCAAATATTACAAATCTCTCTCCGAATATAATCCGCTGTAATTGAACAGGTTATGAAAATACACGAACTAGATAATTAATTTTAACACATTAGAATGATGACAAACGTTTTAAGATTTCGAATATCCTTCGAAAACTATAACGAACAATCTCTGGAATATTCAGATCTCAAATTTCATTTGAGCCTATCCTTATCGAATTGTGTATGATTTGAGTGAATTGATAGTAAAATGACCGTTTATTTTCTGATTATATCGTATTAAAATGTGCGCATGTATTATAATATTAGACCTTATTAAAGATGCAGTTGGGAAAAACGAGCCTGATGAGACAGATTGCGTTCATGAAGTTTTGATGAAATGTGTTTCTGAAACAATGGAATCATTCGTAAACCTGCGCTGGAGACTAAAAACTAAAATTTGAATAAAAGTTCGACATGTACGTCACTTTTGATTAAGGTTCGTCTAACGAACCTCGATTTTGAAACACATATTCTCATAGTGATTTCTTGTCAAGCGCTCGAAGTGCTGTTAGATGAACGGAGAAATGATTCGCTTCATCCATGTTTCTAAAGATTTTGTATGCGTTGCGAAAACTAATTTTCAAAGTCATATACAGCCATAATACACAAAAGCAAGATCAAGAACATAGCTGTTATCCATTTTAGTTTGCATAAATATATAATAATTTTTTGTATGAATTATGATAGCATATACACAAACAGCTCCGTTATTCTAAAAGCTGTGGAGCGTATAAAACTCTTATACCTTTTTGATTTACATCCACGGCCGACATCGAGTGAACGCGGCCAACATCAACAACAAGACATAATCACTCAAATTTTAACATCGAGGAACTTTAGAGTCAGCTTAGCTTTACACAACACAACAGTAATTGCGTTCAACAAGTTCAATTGAAATAAAAAATATTATACTTATGGTAACGTTGGATAAAGTGCGATCTCTTTCATGGAGCGAAATATTTCCTTTCAGCATTTGGATTCAAGCATACAATGTGAAACTTGTAAACTTGATACGATCAATATGATCATGAAAAATCAACGACACATGATTTTGATTAAACACGGTTCGGGTAATGATGTTTCTTTTGAACAAGATATATATCATTTTGTTTAAAATTTAATTATCAATGCAATCATACTCTTCAGACTTCAGTCACGCTAAAGTTGGTTTCCGAAAAAGCCGTTAATCAAGCATTAATCCTGTCTCCTTGCGCATCCGCGCTATATAATTTCATATATACTGAATAGGAAATAATTGAAATGATTTCAAATCGCAAACTGTTATTGCGACTGAATCAAAATAAATTATTATAGAATCAATCTATTGTTATACTCTATTCTCTAGCTCTTACAATATCCAGACAATTTCGTCAACTGTAACCAATTAAGATCGTTATTATCAATATTGCAACAGAGTAAAAGTACTTCATCATGTTAACTCCAGATTCAGCTGTCAAATTTGTTTCAAACAACGGACTGCGTTGTTGAAATAAAGATTGTTGGAGTGATTCTCTGTGAAACGCTATAGACGCCTTAACGTACTAATGTAATTTGCTGATTATCGCCTGACGTGCATTCCACGTCATAAGTTGTGAAAAACAAGCCATTCTTAACGCTCTGGTCAATATGTTCATTAAATCGCACGAATACTGGAAGAAAGTTTAATCACTTGAGAATTATGTTGAATTTATTTTCCATGTTCATTCCCACGCTTGTAACTGCACGTAGCGGCTGTATTGAAAAATGTATAAAAATTCAACGACATTCGATCAGGTAAGGTAAACGTTTCGAAGAGGATTATAATTTTTATGAACTGATGCATACATATCACCATGAAACACTCTTGAATGAAATTTATTGGTCTTCTGTAGAGCAGCATTAAATTTAAATCTGATCATTCACTCCACCTGATACACCGAGATCTCTTCATCACGCAAGATTTTCAGAGCATTACAAGGTAATATTATCTCATAATCAGATCTGGGTTCACAGATTCTTCACATGATTTTTCTTTCGAATTCTGATTTATGATCTGATATGGTCACATTCATGTTAGTAATGTGAGAAGCGAAAAATACTTTTACTGTTCCCGGATTTATTAAGTACGGTAATCTGAATCAGGCTTTCCCGAATAGCTCAAAATAATTATACGGTGCATATGTTGTAAATTGTACCTTCAGTAAATTGTTAGCAATCTAAGAATTTATCACCTTGGTTCTCCTTGTTTTGAACAAGAAAACTTTAGGCGACTTTATTACATGTTTCAAATGATCTCCATTTTGAACTCGAAAAAGAAAAACTGGCGCATGTTTTGCCAAGAAATTGGGAAATGTTTGTGTGAATCACTCGAGTAACGAACTATTGGCCACACAATTGTTCCTCGTGAATGATTTGAGTTTGGTGAAATTGGAAATCACAGATCAGAAACAAATCTGTCCGAAGCATTGGCATGGTAATATATGGTGTGAATTTGAGTTTCTTAACGTGAACACGCTCGGCTTATCTTGGTTATAAGCGTAAATAGTTTGGAAGAATTTCTGAAATTGGGTCACCGTGTTTCACTTGTCGAAAATTATCGTCTGAACAAATTTACCAATCACACAGACTGAATTTGAGAATATACCTCGTCCTTATGCTAATCCTATCACGAATTGCCCAATAATTAGGCAAGATCGAAACTCACTAGTATTCGCAAATTTCACGTAATAGGAATTCACGCTCACACCGCAGCAGACTTGAGCAGTGATCATCTGAACTTTCCGTTGAATCAAATTGCAAGCGACGCTTTTAGTTCAGTGTCCAGTAGGTCACGTGAGCAGCATCCATTGCAAAATCATGCAATAGCCTTAATCATGCGTTGTTGCTAGTCAAATCTGACAAAGAAATGGAGACAATGAAGGACTCAATGAGAGAACTAAATCTTGCTTCGATGTCACATTCTCGCAAATCTTTTGGAACCAGTGTCTTGATGGTTGTTTTACGGTGGTCACAATTTTCCAGGTGAGAATAAAAACTCGAATTATCTTTCATTGAGAAATGTCATACAAGCCCAGACGTTGCTTTTGAGTAAAGCTTGGAAAAGTATAGTGATTGGAATTAACCTAACGTTTCGGTTTATCAATTCAATAAAGCTTCTAGTGGTGAGAAATTTGTAGAGCTACAAAGCTACATTTTCATGCTTATATATGCGGCAAGACTAAAAATGTGAATTCTCAGAATAATTGAAATATTACGGAAATTTAAATCACCAAACCGAGATAGGGACAATCTAAATGTATTTATCGTATGCGCATCCTGATTTGCTCAACCCAGAGCCTCGAATTTTCGCTGTGATTTATCGATTAACGGAACTGTCGAGCGGAACGGCGTTCTCATATCGTTTGCCGTGAAGTCTAAGTTATGTTGTGTATGCGAATAGGTATCAGTTAATCCCAAAACAATCTGAGTTAGTTGTTTCATATAATTTTACCCTGTTCGTATCATTTTACTTTGTTCAAAATTATGTGGCGCGTGACCCAACACATCCCATGCGATTATACGGATGGTTGCAGGATACTCACGCGCTCTCTCTGCTTTTGTACATTTTTAATCTCCGATATGTCCAGAATGTATGCAATGCAGGATTATATACTACATGCTCCGTTTACTAATAATACACAATGGATATATTCAGTTTCCTCGAGGATCGTACTAAGAGGATGTTATCATTTTATAAACATGTTTTACAAGTATTTCGTCAATATATTTTCAATGATTGCTGCGAATCATTCAACTGTTTATAAATTCGAAGATAACCACACATTGCCAGGACAAGTAAACTAGTCTGACCTATTAAATAATCATACAGCCCATGTCTCATTGGGAGATACATCACAAATAATACGGGAGACAAAGTAATGGGTTGCTCACATCCCCATACCTTGCACACCACTGCCGTTTTCTGGCTGTTTGCCATCAATCTGATTGTACATGAATTATCTAATTTGAGGATTTTGTCCATAGCTAAGCCTGTCTTTGGCGCATAACGCTTGGAAAGTTCTACACGATATTGCCGTGCTTGCATACAACTGCATTTTAAGCTGATCCTCATTTAGACCAAAGTTATTGGTCAAGGGATTGTATCGCTTCCGAGCATCACTGTTGGAAGCTGTCAGCTTAAACCAGTAAATCATTTCACATATGTTGTTTCAACCATTACGGATGATCTCGCTACACAGGAAGATTGATAAGCGGATTAGCAGATCAGCTGTGATTTTGTCTTGAATGAACTCCCGTGTTTGGGGTACACGCAAGTTGACTGTAGAGACGAAGATGATGGTATAGAGCGAGTGTAAAAAAATGCTCCACTGTACGGCAGTGAAACATCGACTACCCACGCACGAACGGAAGCTTAATGCTTTCCATCTACGAATCATCCGTCTTATATTGAACCTATTGTGGATGGACAAGTTGACTAATGCTGAAGTGCTATCAAGAGCTGGTCTACAGAGCATGTTCATCCTACTACGACAGCGTTGCCTGTGGTGGCTTGGCCGCATCTACAGAATGGAAAATGGTCGTATTCCGAAAAATCTGCTCTATGGTGAGTTGCAATCAGGAAGTAGACAATTGGACATCCGTGGTCCATATCGACCGAAGGAGGTCAACAATAACAACAAACCTGAGTCCGGTAGCTCATGCATGGTAAAAAGATTAGCACTTGTGGGATTCGCTGTTCATTTTCGAATTATTCGAAAGAGTTCTCTTATTGGACCGTGGCGCATGACACACTGGGTATTACGTCACTCCAGAGCATAGAAAATTGATCATGAATGGGCTAAGCCAATCAGGGGCAAAAATTAGATAGTGTGCTAATCCCACATTTTTTATTGGACAACTGAAGGTCAATGGTGCAATAAAAGTTCGAGCACATGTGAGTACGAGTAAAATCGAAGTTTGCGCAACGCAGAAAGTATCGACTCTTCGGAAAAAGCGAAATGAATAAAGCATTGCTACAGACAGAAGATTTATTTGCGATCAGAAGTTTTCGAAACGAACATCGAACAGATTCGTATTCATCAGGTTCACCTTGTGACTCTGGAATCGTGCGATTAAGTGAAGACGAAGTAACACATGTTGACGAAACCTTAACGCCAATTGTCGAGCCATCGTTTACAAATAGACTCAGAACTTCTTAACGCAACCCGGTTCATCCCACATGAATTCAAGTTCTTTTGGCCCAAGGAATCAGTGCCGATGCCGCTAGATTCTTACCCATCAACGGCGACATGTAGAACACAGAATGTCTTAACGAAACCTGGTTCATCCCACCTAAATTCGATTCTTTGTGGCCCAATGGAATCAGTGATCATGCCGCCTGATTCTTACCCATCAACGGCGACATGTAGAACACCGAATGTCTTAACGCAACCCGGTTCATCCCACTAAATTCGACTCGTGTAAGTTCATTAGTTTTGTTCATATTAACTGATGCCGCCTGATACTTACTCATCAACAGCGACATGTAGAACACCGAATGTGTCAACGCAACCCTGTTCATCCCACCTAAATTCGACTCGTGTAAGTTCATTATTTTTGTTCAGATTTATTGATGCATTATT
>JACCGJ010008430.1:0-63795 GCA_013407085.1 Atriophallophorus winterbourni | reverse complement strand
TTTGAGTAGATTCTAGACGGCGTGTGCTTTTTTAAAAGGCACTGTTAGTTTGAAAGTGGATGTTTTTAAAAACTGAGCATATCCAGACACCCAAATCTTTTTCTTCACTGCAATTTTCAAGGACATGCGAACCTATGTGATATTGTGAACTCTATCTCGATTCCTTCCCACATTCATGATCTTGCATTTGTTGAATTAAAACGGCAGTTTTGTGTCTTTCAACGACCAGCGGTGAAGCGTATCAAGATCCTTTTGTAATAGCAGACAGTCTTCCGGACTACGAATGCTGCGCCAAATCTTTATGTCGTCCGCAAATAACGAAATGTTACATCGAACAATTTCCGGTATTTCATTGACATAAACCAGAAAGAGGATCGGACCAAGGACTGAGTCTTGGGGAACTCCGCTAGTTGCTGCAATTTGTTTAGATAATGCACCATCAACAGGTACCTGGTTAGTGCGATTTGTTAGGTAGTCATTTAGCCAATTCAGCAACTTTCCAGTGATACCAAGCCTTTCAAGCTTCTGCAGTAGTAGGGAATGGTCAACACGATCGAATGCTTTTGAAATATCCAAGTAGCACGCGTGTATTGCTTGTCTTTTATCTACCGATTTTGTCCAATCATCTAGCGTTACCAGTAAATTAGACAAACAGGAATAATTTCGTCTGAATCCATGCTGGTTCCTCGAAAGCAACTGATTATTCTCGACATGTTTCATTAGATCGTCAACAATGAGTCGCTCAAGTAATTTTGAAATCACTGGTAACAGAGTAACGGGTCGGTTATTGGAAACATCGGAGCGATTTCCACCTTTGTAAATTGGAGAAATTATTCCTCGTTTTAATCTGTAGGAATCACTCCGCTTGTCAGTGTTTGCTCGAACAAATAAGTGAGTGGTTTGTATAGCAAACTCGCAAATTGCTTCAATATTTTCGGGGTTATTCCGTCGGCCCCAGGAGACTTTCCGGTTTTAAGATTAAATAAACCTTGGAGGACGCGTTTCTCAGTGACACTTATTTCACTTAGGGCAACCGTGTTTGAAAGTGTTGGATTTGGGCTGTTTATTGCATGTTCTATCGGTTTGAATACCGATGAATAAAACGTGGCTAAAGCATCAGCAGTTTATGCTGCAGTTGTTGTTGGTCCAGCTGATGTTTTCACGGACGCTACTCCAGGTTTCACCTTAGCTTGATCGTTAACCATACGATATAGTATTTTGGGGTTTCGCTCCATCATGCTTGATATCACTTCTTGGAAGCACAACTTGTCTTGGATGACAAATTTGTTTACTTTGTTCCGCAGTAAACGGAATGTTTTCCAGGTCTCGGATGATGGGTTTTGCCGATGGTGTCGCCAAGCAATGTTTCGCACCGTTAACCACTTACGAGTTCGGCTTCTTAATTTAAATTCAAAGTTTTTTCTTGAGTTCCTGAGGACAAATTCGGAGCTCACTTCGATTGAACTTTTGAGATTAGATATTAGCCATATCCAAAAGTCATGTACGTTGCTGGTTTCCGGTTGGCAGTTAAACGTGTTTTTTCAGAGCATCACTCAACACCATAGTGTTGATCCGCCTAACTCTTTTACGGGCATCATTTGTTCTTACAGCTTCAAACAGATAGTCAAACTGGATGACGACGTGATCACTTAGTCCCAGTGGACTTTCTTAAGCAACGTTATCAATGTCATGTTCATTGCTTGTCAGAACGAGATCTAAGAGTGAGGGTAAATCGTTTCCGCGGTATCGGGTATTACATGTAATGTGGTTATAAAGAGGAATATCGTCAAACAACTCACTGAATGCGCGCTCGAGGGAGTGTTATGGGTAAATGGTGCTGATCTGCAGATTCGGTAAATTGAAGTCACCCATAATCAAAAATCCACAAGTGTATCTGGAAGTAACCATGCGAATTTTATCCAGTAGGGCCAGATTGTAAGTTTCCTGTGCAGACGGTGTGCGATATACTACTCCCAAAACACCGTCTTCGCCGTTAGCTAGTCGGATTGAGCACCAGAGTGTATCCAGTAACCGATGTCTGATCCGTAATCTCAACGGCACAGAAGTTTGGCTTAACTAATGCCGAATCTCGTCCAATTCGACAATACAATTTTGGCCGCCGAAAGTTTTCTGATATTGTTATTTCACAAAATTGATTACGTTTGATGAAACATCACATTTGCAACTCCAATTTTGGTTCTTAGAAAACGAGGATCTAAGTCTTTGGACAGTTATTAAAATATCTCCGTTTGTTGGGACACGTTCTGTGCATGTTCCATTAATGGTTACCACGTCAGCCGCACCATGAGTCAGCTTGTGTATGCTGGATTCGTGCCAATTTAAAAAATGGTAAACAAGTCGAGCTTGTATGCCACTGTTGGATAAGACTTGTACGACCAACATGAGCCCACACTCATGTAGACGGGGTGGATCCTGTCCTAATTAGATGAGTGCAAACAGCACGAAACATATTTTGTGGTGTGTGTGTGATGGAGATGCATGCAAATGAGCTTTTTAACAAAAATCGTGATTTTCGCTTCGAATTGAACCGCAATTTACGTTCAATTATCAGTAGTCTCACGCAGACGTATTGTATTGGGGTGGGAAATGGGGTTACGTGCAGCCAATCGAGGCAAAATCGCCTTCCATGTTCTAACGTCTATCGAATTGTTCACACGGGCTTCTGGTCACTCCACTATGCCACTAGCAACCACTTTTCGATTGCGTCCATGAGGTCAACCTGTGCAACGCTAACTGCGTTCACCCACGAATGCCACAACACAAGAGATAGCCGATTGGTGAAACGCGTTTATTACGCACAACTCACGTAACCACAACATGTCTGTCCCAGTTGTCATTGCGATCAGATTCGTCAATGGACTTCGTGCCAAGTGATTTCACTGCAAGCCCAAAGCACACCGAGTACATTCGACTGGCCTCAACGAGTCGCATATTGTTCGATAGCGGTGACGTTGCCCATCTTCTCATTCTCCCGAAGATGTTGTTGGTCGAAACGTTCTTAAGTAATTCTTTGGAAACATGAATTATTATGGGTTTGCGAATTTCACAATATGAAATAAAATATGTAATCTTACATTTCACATTCCTCAAGCCAGATTTCCATTGTATAGTAACTATTTACCAATTACGTGCGGTAATGCTATTTTGTATTTTTCACTAGTAATGTCCTGCACTTCTCACAATCTGTCACCATCTATGCAGTGTGTACACCATATGACTAAGATAACCTAATGCACTTAGCAGGAACACAGTGGATTGCCTGTTTTTATGGCATATTTTACGTAGAAACGTTGTTTATGCCATTTGAACTCATCATTTTTCGTTCTGCATCGTTTCCCTTGTTGATCGCAACAGCCTGTGTTCACCGGCTACATTTAACGGATTGAACATAACCTCTATAAGGTTGTAAGTTTCGCATATTGACATATTACATACACGCAATATTACGCATTAAAATATTGCGACATATAGACTAGAACCACGATCATTCTGTGCCTTTTTATCGATTTCCGCGTAATCCGGTTCTGCTGTTTCATGGCACAATTTACTGCAACAAAGCGAGCCGTACGCCAACATAAATCAATATTCGTATGCACAACGAACTGAACGTGGGATTGTGTCGTGGACTCTGCGGTAATAAATCTGACGGTTGGCATAGCTTTTCCATACAATTTGAACAATGTTTAGTTTGAAAGTTGCATGGATCAGTTTGAATTCCATTGGATTTCTGCTTGGATATACCGCGGTTTTATTGGGATGTGCTGCTATCGCACACAAAGATTGGATACGATACGAAGTTCATTTGAATCCGATCCTGTTGGATCCTGTTTATTTCAATCGGACGCGCGGATTATGGTCCGAGTGCTTACTCAACGCTAAGGGTATGTTAGGATCGAATTCTGATGCAAGCGTGACTATATTCATTTTCATTTTTCACATAAATTTAGAGGCGAGATCGGAACAAATGGTTTGCCCTTGAAACAATAGTTGACATTGCAATCGCGTCCCACACATGTACAAGTTTAATTTTGTAAAAGTTGCAGAGAAATTTAACCTATATTTGGGATTATTCAAGGTTGATGAGTATTGAATGCCAGTGCGAACTCTTCTGTTACAAATTTTTCGGCTTCGAAACGACTTACGCAAAAACCTAGTTTATGGTACTCTGAGTATTTTACCTGGACATCGAATAATCAGAGGACTAGTTCACACTAGCATCATCAATATTCACTATTCGAGAATTATGGTGAAAAAGCAAATAGCTGTACAATACCAGAGGAAATACATCTAAAAGTTAAACATGTTGTTACTTTAATGTTTGCGTTCATGTGCTTCAACGGGTGAGCAAAAGTAATTCCAATGGTGACACGGAGAGAGGAAACTCCGACAGCAAATATATGTTTGTATACATTTGTTTTTCCGAACATGTGTGCAAGAAGGAATCACTATGGGATTTCAGGAAACTGGGATCAACTCAGTATTATTGAACATAAAAGATTGTAACGTTTGTTTTCATATCATTTCATTTGATGAGGAAACAATTTCTAGCCGTAAGCTGTTCCACAAAATGAATACACGGATTGCTCAAAAGTTGTGGTGACAGTTCAATCGGGAATGTGGGATTTGAAGGATCAGGTTGTGACTGCGGGTCGGACGATTGAAACCAATATTAAAGAGGTTTCTGAGTGGGTGGGACCCCGTATAGATTATTTCGTATGTTAGGATTAGGTCAGCGCAGATGCGCCTGCGCTCGGGGGTGCACAATCCAAGTCTAGAAAGTCGCTGCTCAATGGGTAGATTATGCAATCTGGTAACCATTTTAGTTGGCTTATGATAAATCCATTTGATGAGCGAGATGTCTTTTTCCATTCATGGTGTGAATTCGACACATGCTGTATTTAAACGCACTAATAAAGTGTAATGATAACGTTGAATGCAAAGACGTTTCAGGGTTCTATAAAGATACACATCCAGCAAATCAACAGTCGAATAAAACCGCATGTTGCATCTACCGCGAAATTTCAACGCAAGCATTGAACAAGGCATAACTTGGTAACTTTGAACTGCTTACGATTGTGGTGAAATCTTATATGGAACACTTCCATGCTGAAGCACTTAGAAGGGGGTTGTGAGAAATCAATTAATTTGTTGGATGGAGCGGACATGTGCGCAATCTAGCTCTTGGTCCTGCAGCGCATGCACATTGGTGTGCATGACATGGAAGATGGACGCACCAACGTGTGAGTGAACGTGTCGGTGTGGGTCATTTGAAGGTGACGTCGCCAGTCTATCCATAGACGCAACCTCTATAGTGGTCGGTGTATAATAGCAGATTACAATGAGTGAGAAAAGTAATGTGTTGCACTATTTCCCCGCGCTTACACCACTACCGGTTTCTGGCTATTTGCCGTTATCAGGTAGAGACAGTAAGATTCGCTAGTGGTAAGTGCGGGGTGTGTGAGCAACACAGTACTTTGGTCATCCATCAGCGCCTCGAGTGCTCGACCAGGAATCGCTATGTGATTCTGTGTTTGGACACCGTGGTTCGTTGTACGAACCCTATGCAACAGTGGCATTCAAGTATAACTTCGTATAACTTTCCACTTATCCACTGCTTTAAGGCTCACTGAAACTAATATTCCTGTCTCCACCTGATGAAGGCAAGCAACCATAAACCGGTAGTAGTGTGTAAGTGCGGGGGTTGTGAGCAGCACATTACTTAGATTACAACGCGATTGATCAGCAAATTAACAGGAAGCTTCAGTGCCCAGAGGTAGCAACTATAAATACCAGCGACAATCATTGGTCATAAGACATTTTTGTCTCACGAGCAATATTCACAAATCGAATATATATCTATATATCTATATATATATATATTGAGCTATTGAAGTTGTAAATTTTTCTCAGCATGATACAAAATTTTCCAACCAACATAGTCCTAGGTCTCACATTTTAATTTTTTGAGATAAACAAAAACAATGAACTACAGCAAAACAAAAAAAACAAGATTCGATGTTCAGTGTATGGAAGGTGTTCAAATGGTGTTCGCCGAGCTTACGTAGTTGTTTTTGGTCGTTTCGTCATTAAGATAGATGACATCATCAGCAAAACTTCATCCGATGTGACTTGTAAATGAGATTCGTGGGTGTGTTTAAAATCTTCCACCATCCCAATCGAACTACTACCCGAATTATTCATAATGTATTTCGATCAAAGATTCTTGATCTTGCATTTGAAAGGCTAACTGGTGTTCAAGTAAACTTGTACTCAGTCTGCTAAATGATTGCGTTGTTGTTGACATAGCCTTGTGTGCGACTTCTACCTGAAGTGATCGAAGGACCAGGGGGCTGCTATTTTTGATATCTCCGGAACATATGTCAGAACGTGTGTAACTCTGTTTTCATCAGATTTTCATCAGATTAGCTGCAGTGAGGCTTGAAACAATGGTAAAGTGGTAAGCAAACTTATACTTATATACATATGTGGAAACGGCTTATTACAAAGAACCACGTTGTTCAAATATAGAATCACAAAGTGATTCCTGGCCAAGCGCTCGAGGTGCTTATAAAAAACTAGTATATTGTGGTGATCACATCCCCATACCTTTCACATCACAAACGGTTTCTGGCTGTAGGCCTTCAACAGGCAAAGACAGTAACATTAGTTATAGTGAATCTTGTAACAGAGGAAAAGCGGTAAACAAAATGGAACCTTGAAGCCGCTATGCTAAATACAAAATCACAAACTGTTTATTGGTCAAGTATTCAAGACTCTTAAAAAACGACCAAAGTAAGGTGTTGCCCACACACCCCGCACTTACACACCACAACCGATTATAGCTTTTTGAACTACTATACTGCGGCTTGAAGTCTAACTTTGCTTACCACATTTTAATGCTTCAATGCTCATTTAACCAAATCTTACTGTCTTCACACGTTGACTGGATACAGCCAGAAACCGTTTGTGGCGTGTAAGTGTGAGGGATGTGAGAAACACCTTAGTTTAGCATAGAACTATTTTATCAAATTTACGGCTCACGGATGACTTTCCT
Source organism: Atriophallophorus winterbourni (assembly GCA_013407085.1). Taxonomy (NCBI): domain Eukaryota; kingdom Metazoa; phylum Platyhelminthes; class Trematoda; order Plagiorchiida; family Microphallidae; genus Atriophallophorus; species Atriophallophorus winterbourni. The sequence continues at coordinate 56,720 of JACCGJ010008430.1, read as the reverse complement.
TTGCATATGTAGTACTGACTATCCTATTAATTCAATTCAATTCAATTTAATGGTCTAAAAAGCACATAGCTTTACAAAAACCACAGCATAATATGAGAATTACAAATAACATAGGTAATAAAACCGGATTTGTTTGCCTACTGATTAGTTCAGGAATCACTTAAAAATACATAGAGCAGACATTGTTTTCAACCGGTTTGATAGGGTAAATATGTATAGTTTACTTCGATGCATTGGTTCAAAGCTTTATGATGCAGAATATATTGTTTCAATGTTTGGATTGTCGACATGAAGTTGTCCAAGTTCGATTTGAATGTATCCAAGTTGGGTGAATGTGCAACGTTACGTGGCTAGTCATGGAGAGTGCACCAAAAAAGATGGCACACACTGCTTCGACAGCGAATGCGTAGGCATGGGATGTAATGGGATCGATTATGTCCGCGTGACACATTCCTACCCCAACACGGTTGAAGTATGTCTTAGTGGGTGGCGGTAGATACAGTAGTACAAATAGACAATAATACTGATTACAAATATTAAAGATCTAGGTTACTGAGTCTAGCAAAATTAAGGGTGCCAAATCGGGGTTGACCGAATTGTACAGCAGGTTATTGTGTGGATCAACGGTATATCGAAACGATAATCTTCAAATAAACAAATAAGCTAGCAAGTAAGCGGTTTGATTTGAGGATGTTTTTCGTTTCAATCTAAATAGTGGAAAATGATGTTGCTTTGAGCGGTGATTCGCCGATCTTTCGAAACATATTGAAGTATTATCCCACCTAGATCTCAAAGGGTACCTTCCAGTTATATTCTCCAAGAATTGACTCGAAATCCATTTCATTCGTGAAATTAATTAATTTATTTATTCAATCAGTCACGTGTTTGTATCAGAACGCGTAAGCACCGTCATGTTAAATCTAAACAAAATTAACCTGTGAGCGTGATCGATATATCACAGAAAGTTTTTACGAGACTAAGCAGTCGCAATAAACAGACTGAAAATAAAAAGACATCAAAGACAACATCAACACGGGTTACTTCGCTTCGGTGATGCACAGTACCAGGGCTAATCAAACATCGTTGTTACATCGAATAGTTTTTCATAGCTTTCTAATGAACCTTTAGCAGTAAGCCAGATGAATAGCCTACAAAACTAATTAGACCAGCGGTCACAATTTTCGAATTCTAGAGATGCAAGGTGCCCTAGTGAACACTGACAATCATGAGCTCACGAAGAATACGCGGAACTCCGTCATTGGGCAGGAAGTTCCGATAATTTCGACGATAACAAACTCAAATCCCTAGCATTCAGGAGAATTGCACGAGAATGTTTCATCTGGCAACGTCTTTAGGAGGAAGAACGTTGGTAGCTATCGAAGAATATGCAACTCATAAAGGTCAGTCAAAAAACTTCAACTTGGCGAGGGCTTGAATGGAACCAGTTTGCACGAATTCGACGGACATCTCAGATTGAGAAGACATTTGCGGTACTGTCATTTACCGCTATAAGATGGTTGGATGTTTTTGTTTTTGGTCAAGTGCATAATGAAGGCGAGTGAAGGCGATTCGTGGATTAACGAAATTAATATTGGAGCGGTATGCCTAGGGTGTTATTCGTAATGTACTGGCGGAATAGCAAACGGGATTTGACGACATTAAAATGATTTGGGTTTCCTTCTGATGTATGTCAACGACGTACTTGGTGTAAGCAATGGGTTATGCGTTAGCTTAATTGTGACCTGACATAAAATTCTCTCTCCCTTTCACAATTTTTTCGTCAACGCTCGGAATTATAAGATTCCGTTCTTTTACTAAGATATATTACATGGTATATTGAATTTAATTTCATTGTTTTGCTGTTTAATAGGTTTCGAACACAGATGCTTCAGTCTTTTCAAAAGTTATCACGGATGTGCACTGAATGCACGGGGCCTGAAGATTGTTGGTAGGTTTTTTACCAAAGTTACTTAGAATATAATGCGACGTTCGTTACAATGATTCTAGTAATCGATTTCACGTGAATTTCCTCTAATATCAACTACGCGATGTTTATTGTATTACGTCGTTTCTTATTTATACGGCTTAGATTTGAGCATGCATACACCGTGTGATTTTTTAAAAACATCCAGTAAAACCGCCAACTAGTTACGTTGACGATCATGTTTTGAATTGGTTTATGTGTTTACAAACCGACCATGAACGAAGAAATCGGTTTTCATCACAAGAAACAAAATTCGCCGGATTTTCATTTTAGCCTTTCAAAACTAACCATTGCAATCAATTTCCAGTTTCTGAATTCAGGATTGATGGTATAAAAGCCAACAAGTGTGCAATACATTTGAACCTGCTTGGCAAATTCAAACGAATTGGAAATCCATCCAGTCGTTCGGCAAATGCTGGAACAAGTTGCTTGTAAACTGTGGTATATAGAATATTCGTAAGGGAGTACATACGGGCGCACATTTTTCATCAATCCAAATGATATCTAAAAACTACGAGATTACTCCTACGTAACGTTTATCAATACTTTTGATTGAAACGTCATAGAAATTCCTAATTATTGCAAGTCACTAATCGACGGAATTAGCCTAAACAAGATATCTTAAATACCAATAATTTGAACTTGAACTTTAACCAGCAAAATAATCTTGACCTAGCGTCCACATAAAGATACGTGATTATATTGCTTTACCCATTTACAGTGCACATTCCCTCATATTATAAAATCGCAAATGGTTACCACAAAATTTGAAATTCCAGCAGAATAAGTACCTTCAATAAAATATTACTGTATCGCGAACCATGATCGAATAACTTATGTTAAAAGTACACTATCCGAAAAATGAACGCAGCTAATCAGAAAAAATGTCGTTATGGACTTTGCGACTTAAAAGCAGTGTTGAACGTCTGTGTCAGATTGTATAGGGTCGAGTGTTACCATCTGAGAGGCACACGTCATATCCGTTTAACTGCCGTTATAGAGATTTCTACTCTCTCAGCATAAGATAGGGTCATGAGAAGTGATTTGTCTAGTAGAATCTCATAAGAAGTCTTAGGAATAGCATGCAATGCGAAATAGTGTACAACCAAGCTAGCCGCATGCCAGGTATGTTTCATCGTATTTTCTGACATTTTTCCGTGAAACATTCCCCATGCTCATGAATACGTATATTAGGCCAGTGATGGATTAATCAGTGCAAGCTTGGACACCATGGCTACAAAATTACACCAAGCTGCTCGAGAGGATTTATCACAGAGAAACTAAAATGGTTGACTGTCTCAACAACCTACCATATAAGGATTGACTGGTTTGGATACACTGCCTCGCAGACGGGCTCGATTTGATCTAATCCTAACTTATAAAATAATGAACTCAAAGATGCTCGCTCTGAGGCATCTATTCCGCCTCCTGTCAAGCCATGTCACATGTACTCACCCACTGGCACTTGATATTCCACATTCTCACCGTAACCGCCGTCGTTTATTCTATTCGGTGAGCGTTTTTTCATATGGAACTGATGTTGTACAGTTGTTGTTGTTGTTGTACAATCATCTAGTGAAAGAATTTTAACGAACAAACTGGATATATTTATGCGCAGTAATTCCACTCTACATCCAGTTTATATAACTTAATTAAACAACTTCACGTGACATTTTTCTCACCGAATATTTTTTCATCATAACGAGATAATACAAGAAGTGTCGATCTTCCAAACGCCTCAACTTTTTTTCCTTATATGGATATACTATGTTGTGGTACATCTCCAAGCTTTATATACCATAAATTCTTGAATCTTGAATCTTAAAATTTACTTGAGGATTGCTTGCACTTAACATGTTCCACACAATCAAGATATGAAAGCTCTTGGCATTGACCCCGCGAGCTGGGAAGAACTTGCTCTTGACCGCTCACTTTGGAGGCATTGTGTAAAGCGTCGTCTGCAAGCTGGGGAGGAGCAGACACAGCTCTTGGCTGCTGAACGCAGATCACGCCGCGGGCGTGTAACTGACGCCCTACAACAGAGTTCTGATTATGGTTGCCAGCGCTGTGGGAGATATTGTTCCTCCCAAATCGGACTGTTTAGTCATTCGAAAAGCTGTCAAACATGAAATTCATGCGATTGTGATGTACATCCATCCGAATTAGGCCAACAACAACACAATCAAGATGTTTATCGATGGATGATATTATCCCAGGTGACCATAAGTGCACAATTGTGTACTAAGGGATTGTGCACTGATCGTAAAAACATACGGCCATATAGTAAATACATATGTGTGACCCTTGTAGAAATATGCTGTTCAAGCTTGTTCGCCATGGCTTAAAAAGATGTGGCTTTTCAAATATCATACCATCGAGCTAAAATATTTGCCGCTGAACTCAGTCGTAAATCATACAATGAACGAATCACAACACTAAAATCATTCGATTATCCACGTCGTCGTCTCCGAGAGGGATTTGATTTTGACTTCCAATATTTTTTTACTGTGCAATGCTTGTTTAATCTACGGGGATCGCATAAGACAAAGGCTCACATATTGACTCTGACGGCCTCTCACTCGCGAATAAACTGTAGACGACACTTTTTGCCGTATGAGTTTATTTTACGGGTAAAAATCTACCGGAGTATACTGTGAATGGCCCAAATCCAAACATGTTTATTAACAATAATGATGCATTTTTAAACCTTTAATTGTCCAAAAAATTAAACTATACATCCTGACCTCAAGGATCTACTTATTTCACCAGCACTGTATAAACGAAAACAATTTCTGCCCTATGACTTTTTACCTGATTCATAAACTGCTCCGTAAGAAACCAAATCCCGTTTTTGCTTGTTACATTATTCCTACTTCCCATAATATTCTGCCGTTTTCTATAAAGCTATAGGCATTTATAGACCATTATAATTGGATTGAATTTGCCTTGGGTCATTAACGTTCTTGTAAATGCTTCCCCTTCATTAGCCGATCGGAAGAACGTGGCAGTGTTCCAATTGACCCTCGTCATCTTATGCACACTCGCACTGACCATCGTGGGAATTATTGAGTGTTTGATCTGGTTTGGATATGGCAAATGGAAATTCCGTTCCGGTCAGTATACAGCTCTTGTCTGCGGCGCACTACTGTGGTTTTTCGGTAGGTACAAATTTTGCGCAATTACTATTGTTGCATTTACCAATTTACCAACACAATTCTATAAATAAGAACCGTGAGAGTGAAATTTCGGAAATTCGAACGTTCATGCTCTTTTGAACTCTCTATCTAAACGAACTCAGTCAGGAAGCTCAACTTCTTCAATTCTATTCTGGTCTAGCTATGCTAAGCTAACACTTGCCTGAATATCCATTTCACCTGAACGAAAGCCAGCAATCTTTAAAGCCCTCACCCGCATTGATAATATAAAACATTTTTCTCGCTCGGTTAATTTATACACACCAAATGACAGAACATGTTGATGGCACGATGACTCAGAAATACTTGCGAAAGAACTGTAGCGACTGTCCGAAAGGGCTAAATGCGAAAGTATGTTGTGACATGTCATGCGTGTTCCCATAAAACCCATGATAACTGCGATAGAAATCTGACGAATGCTGCGATGATTATGATCAAAGATAATTCAATCACAGGCAATTGCTATGTTTGGATCCACAAAGCCAGTGTGACCCCGACAGAGTGATACCACAAAACAGTATCTAAAACACTATTTGGTAACTTATGAAACGCGTGTGGGTCGCTGAGCAATCGGAGAGACATTAAATCAAAGAAAGGGTTGAGTGGAACAAATCGAAAGGCTGTTGAAGAGGTTAGCTATTCGAACAATCATAATAGGGGGGTCGTGAAACTGTTCATCCGATCTGTGTGATTTTTGGATAATAATCTTAAAGTTTGCTATGACGGATCTATTCTTACAAGATTTACCCATCGACGTTGTTCGTTCTTTTTGTGTGCACAAACAGTGGATTTCCTGTTGTCTGTACGTTTATTTGCATCGCATTTGTTTTTTTACTGTCAGTACAGCGAAATTGTGTTTACTTCGGTTGAAATGGGCAATCAATTTCATCTCATCAACCTCAACGGAGACTAAATATTAACTACTAAATTGGGTACAGAAATATTCACTGACTTCGTCACTAAATGCCAAGCCCACGCAATAAAACATGAACCGAACTCAATCGTATTTATTTTTCTTGCATTGATATGTATTATTGGTTGACCATGTAGATTGAAAATATGCAATCCTAATATTCCCTTTGTAACTACACTATCGGGCCAGAAATATGCCAATCAATTGCTAAAACTAGCTGCTGTTCGCGAAACATGTGTGGTCCGCGAAAATATAGCGAGCAGTACAGTCAAACCGGTCACCTGTCGGAACTGCTCATATAATTATCACTTTTAGCAGTATCGCAATAAGTAACCCAGACTCTAACTATCCACATCGGCACTTTGCCTGGATCAGGCTTGTGCTTTCATACCATATATCAGCAAACATGGTCTCAGAGTATTGAAAACTAAATGATTGAGTAAAGCAATCCACTTAATAACAAAGACTGCACATGATATACAATAAAAGCCTTCAGACATTCGAAATTTCAATAAGTAATAACGTGCAATGTATAGTGTAACATGTATGCATCTAGCATTGACAGAAAATGCTCTAATTGCGGATCGAATGATTATTTTCGATATAGTTCTGAATGATACAGAGCACAAAGGAGGAGCTTTACAATGGCTGTGTAATAGTTAAAACACTCGAATGTCTGCATACTTGATTTCACCAATAGATTGTTTCCTTTTTCAGCACAGCTCTATTATGTTTCTATGTTGCTGTACCTCGATTCGTTAACCAATGAAAATTTTCTAGAGGATCCGAATTTCTCCAGCCCACGATCCTCATGGATCAAGGTTCGTTCATTCATTAGAATAACTCTCACAGTGTGTTTGGCGCATTATTTTAAGCTAAATTCAATTACTCACGTTGACGGTTTGAATTTAGCCGAAATAAGTTGGACATAATGCGTAGAATAATTACAGTATATATACTTTGACTTCCCGTGATTGTGACACTATGTGGATTTTATCGGAAAAATGATACAGCTACATCAATCGAAAAGGATCCATCATCCACACACTCGCACCATTATTTGATTCAATCAGCATTTTTTACTTCTAGCCAGAAGGCAGTGAAACAAGCCTTATAAAGAAAGGATAGCTCGACTGAATCTGTTCGACTTTCCCATCCGACAAATCAGATGAGACCTTATCCTACTTTACAAAATATTCCATACCAGAAACCATACTTACAGGATTTATTCACCCGAAGGGATATGGGAAAGTATTGGACCCATGAATATGTGCTGGTGGTACCCCAATCACACCTGAACTGTCGAAGATAATTTTATTTTGTCCGTGTCTGTTTTACTTAGAACAGTTTACCTTCAACCGCTGCTCACTCCACAAGCTTGCATGAATTTAAAGCGAAATTATTCGTTTCACGAAAACTTATATGCTGCTTAATCTAATTCCTTATCTTGTTTATACACTTAAATTTCAATTTTTACCATCCTATGGTTGTTGTTAAGCTTGGTGCTTTTTAGGCCATTAAAAACCTTGAATTACCAAGAAAACGAACTTTAGATGAGGAGAGAAAGAGTCAAAGTTACACAATCGGCTGTTGCTTGAGTGTTTTACGATTACATAGTTCAACTACTACTTACTGTAAACGTAACTCAATTACTATAAGTAAACGATAATCCACCAACTATCCGAAAACAGCACACACTAAGTAATTTTATGGGGAAGAAGGGGAAATCATGCGGTACAAAACTCGATCAACGTTCCAATCGAGTTCGAGCCAAATGACATCGACAAGCGATACATTATTAATCGAACAATATGATAAGTGACCTTGGTAATCTTGATTGAGATAACAAATTTGTTGCGACGGTGGTTGTTGTTTATCTGAAAAGCATGCAATCAATAACATGAGTGAGTTAAATCTGAAATCATATTACCAAGTAAGATTTGAGGATACCAACATTACATTGTGAAGCCAATGTTTCGAACAATTTTTGTAGCGATCTAAATGGGGATATTGATCAAAATTTCTCTTGTTGTATGAGGATGTTAGTTTGAAGCGCAAATTAACTCATGAGTTGGTGAAAACCAATTTCTTCGAAGAAATATTCCGCACTAACTTGTTTTCATGGTTGACTACAACTACAAACCGTTTTGTGTCTGTACACAGAATAAGCTGAACGTCGTCATACAAAATTGAAAGGTTGTGTTAACAACAGCTCAGTTATGCCTTTAAAAGCCTTCAATATAATGGGGAATTTGTACGACGTTTTAACTAATAGAACGCTCCGTGTCCATGCATCTTGAATCGGTTATGAAGAATGTTATGGGGCATTTCCCGCAATCCACTCCGATTATTACCCAGCAAGTTATAGTTCAGTCATAGGTTGCTGATGATATATTGACCCAGAAAGAAATAAGTATGAGGTTGTGCATAACACAAAACACCTAGACTATACGTGCCGTGCGGTCGTATTATTTTGAGCCCCTGCTTTTCAGGATATACTTTTCTTACACGTACACGTATGTGGATATATTATACTTTGTCGGAATCCCCACGAAGTCAGCTTTCTAGATATACCGCTCTCGCAGAGGTCATCGGTACTACGAGGAAATTCGGATTTTTAGTGTTTTTCACATATCGGATCTGCGTGTGCAACACTGTTAATACTGTACAAGTCCTCAAAGGGATAACCGTCATCGGAAAGATCTTATTCTTCACCATCGAGTGGTTATATTTTCAACATCGTGCAATCAACTACCGAAGCGTATTGCAGGATTCAATTCTGATTTTGCTCTTATTCGTGACCACCACGTTTTTGTGGCGCTCACGATATTCATCACAGATCGCTCAACCACTGCTTGTGCATACACCACTGAACAGTGCTGCTCACAACCCTAACCCGATGACCCCAAAAGAAAAACAAAGCGCGTGTACGGTTTGCCAAAAGGCGTAAGTCCTAAAGCGAGGTCTGTCACGTGTTACGGTTGTTTGTTGAAAGTGCGTGAAAAAATGCGACAAATCGCTGACCTCGCAGTTGGCAGCGATTATTAATGGAGAAATTTGTTCCGGTGTTCGTTACGTTGGCCAGTTTTGTAAGGCCAAAAAACTATGACATCCTCAGAGGCGAAAACTCCTGAGAATGAATTGAGAAGCGTCTAAATGGAGTAGAATCCAGTATACCAAAAACGGAATGAACTGGTAATAAACGTCATAAAGGTAGCACCGTTGGCAGACTTAGAGGCTACTGTAAGAGCTGATAGAAAATCCATCATACTCGAGCAGGCCAAAATTTGCCCAGATAAACGCACAGATGGTGATTGAATCGGGTAAGTGTTCGTCGGAATCAGTGACTCCTCAACTTAACGGAAACGAGAAGGGACACAGCAAAACCATTTTTAAAAAGACTGACTCTAATTATAAACCAAAATCCGCGGGTGTAATCCTTAGTGTTATATGTACCAACGTGGCCGAGCCGTGGAGAACGCTGTTCGAAGCTATACCAAAACATGAATTAGCGAAGTGGTCTAAACTCTGTAATCCGATGAGACTTGACGTAGTTACTTCCTCTTCAATAGTTCGGCTGAACCGCCAACGGAATTTAGCCGCGAATTCGTCAATCACGCGTTGAGAATATTAGTATGAAATTGATTCCACGTTGAGTGTTTCTCCGAGTAGTTTCCGACAGTGGAAAACCACCGATGGGTTGATCTAACAGCAGAAACACAAAAGCGATGAAAAAGAACGAGCGAACAGCAGAAAATCCACGGGTGATGCACACAAAGAACGACACGTCGCAGATGGATAATTCTTGCATGAGTAGATCCGTCGTATCAAACTTTCAGATAGATATCCAAAATTCACACCGATCGGATGAAAAGTATGAATGTTGTATCCAAAAGAGTCGGAGATCAAATTTATCCAATCTGATCACGTACTCATACCGTAATCCTGTGGAATTGTAAAATATTGACTTTTTAACCATAAATACTTGAATAATGTAGGGGGGTTAATAGTTTTAAACCGTCCTGTTGTTGAAAAATATATACATAGTGACGACTCTTAGGTTGTTGTCATGTTAGGTAATACAAGCGTTTTAGATGATTCATCACTTGACAAAAGAAATGATTACAACCAGAGGTTCAATGAACGCTAAATCAATGTGAATCGATCTACAACTACAATTGCATTTCAATCAGAGTCAATAAACATTTGTCAGTCCAGGAACCCTGCTTGTTTATGGTTGACATTAAGCTTTCATCACAGTACCATCTTTTCGTGTTAACATTGATCTGAAATGTGATTGCTGCCAACTCACTGACACCTTAAATGCGATTTCATTTGAATGTACCGAAATTTATCCTACTGAATATCGTTTTCAGCAACTTCGCGAGACTACCACGATGATTCGCGGCCCTGGACAAACCCTAGCCTGGATTTCATATGCTCTTCAGATTATCTCAAGTCTGATTTTCATCACGGCAGCAACACTCATAGAGGTGTGATGGAGCTTGCAAATCCTGTTTGAACCTTCTGAGGGTTTACAAGCGACAATGATCACTGTGTATGAACAACAAAATGTTTACAAAGATTTTCGTCACGATTTTGCTATCTTCATTATAATAATCGAATATAAATTTCACATAGCTCGTTCGATTCAAATACGCTGCTAGGTGCTGAAGTATATTTGATCGTGTTCACTCTAGCGGAGGTGAAACAACCAGTGTTGTAAATGAAATTGATTTAAATGCGCTAACAATATTCAATTTCCATATTTGCGAGCAATTAATACTTTACAGCAGACTGACTGCCAATGATCGTACTGGTAAAATCATTGGATGTGTGAGCCTCTATCCATGAGGCTACGTACATGTTCGCCATAGTAGTATGTAAAACAGCAGTTTATGCAAAAGTAAGTGAGGTTATCAGATCCAAGTAAACACTATCAGCTAATTCCTGTAGCCAAATCTATAAAGCATTATCAAAATATTGTTCGAAGATATTTTGCAGTCACCTCTATCAGCCTCAATTTCAAACAGCTTGATGATTTTGCTTTCTCGCATCTTTTGCGAGATACTCCACTAGCCAGAACGATTGACGCAATCTAAGAAGTGGTTCTATTAAGACTGCTCCTCAGTGTTTGAGGAAATCGGCACCTGGAACTTTTCCTCTTATGTAGCGGTCGATCGTTCTATCGAGCTTATCAAAAGTAGGGGGAGTATCTACATGTTCAATGGTTGGCAAACGCTTGAAAGTTTCAGCTTTATTCCACAGATTTTAAGATACGCAGGATATTTTTTAGTCCAATAACCATCTCATGGGCCTTAATACAAGCTCTTCTAATTAGCCGTAAGTTTTTATTTTCTCGTACAGGACAGCAGACATCACAAAAACATTATCCTCGAAACTGTCAGTATCGTATTCTGGAAGGATCACGTGAGCAGTAGGCTTTTTAAGTAAGTGTGCTTGACAAGAATAATGACAAGTTGATGTCAATGTTACGAGCTTGGATATTTCAAAAGGATATTATCCCGGGGTTTTTGAAAGGTGTTGATGACGCAACTGCTGAACTTCGTATATAGGTCTTGAAGGCAATGTAGACGCAAAAAATATAAGAATAAAAGGAACAATTTGCTTTCACCAAAAGTAGATGATAGCTGATGCGATTCAGTCAACATTGGAACATGAAATTACTGACTGACTGAAAGCAACAACCTTAATCGCCTAGCCAAACGAAGGTTACTTACTAACGAATGATAACAAGGTGGATAAAGATAAGCAAGCCTGAGGTCAGCTGATGCAGAAGTTCATCGAGCCGTTAACCCGTGAGTCGAATCTCGTTTCAATTACCGATGAGCCTAACAAAAGCGATCCGCAAGTGCCAAATTACTTCAATGGCGGCCAAACGCTCAAGTACTGATGTGTAGCGAGCAGTATAGAATGCTTTCAAACATAACACACGATTTACGCACTTGGTTTCGAAGCTTTACGTATAAAAACACAAACCTGAAATCAAAAACTTTCGTATAGTCACGCAATGTACGTGGTCTAATCTACTATCAGACTACAGCGAAGGATATGCTTGGCGATATTTCACGGGTTCTACAAACATGGATATACTTCACCCAGTTTTATACATCAAAATAGTAATCTTTAGACAAATTCGCACAACTTTCGAGCGAGATTATTAGACCGTCAAATGCATTCTTCTAGCCGTTTATCACGCTTGTCCTAATTAGTCCTTACGTCGCAGCCCATCCCGGCTTTTGGATGATCAATTAAGTTGTCTAATACCATTTGCCATTTGCAACATCTTAAAGATCAGCTCAGCGTTGTTCCAGTAGAAATAGAATTCAGTGTATAAAAATTAGTTAACTTTGCTCGTTTCCTAAAAGTTATGTGACCAACTTGCCACCCGTCTGACGATCATAGTGTCAATGAGCTAAAAAGGCTGAAGGTTGACTTAGCTGCACAGCAAGAGACGCGGTTACCAGAAACTGGTAATGATTACACATTTCCAGGAAGGGGCTTTGATGCGCATCGACTGCATGGATTTGGGTTTTTCGTGCGGAACAGCTTACCAAAAGCCGCATCAAGAAAGAACGGACTTGGACTCAAAATCTGAAGTGCGGTACCGGTACCATTACACACCTCAAAGTTTATGCACCGACGCTATCTGCGACAAATGCTGAACAGGACGCTTTTTGAAATAACCCCAAAACCGTTCTCAAAAAACGTGCCCATGAAAACTCTGTAGTGGTATTGGGTGATTTCAATGCCATGGTTGTCGTAGAGCATGAGTCTTGACCAAACTGTCCAGGAAAGTTTTGAGGGAGAACCAAAGAAAATGAACAACGCCTTTCAGAACTACGCACTCAGTCCAGTCTATGTTTCAGATAAAGTCACAGCATAAAGTCTCCTGAAAATATCCCCGGGCGAAGCATGTACACCAGCTTGATCACATTTTCGTCAGGCACTTCAATACGCAAAGCATACCCTTCAACAGACCAAATCAAAACTTACATCGCACGTGTTTACAGCAACGCTAACGGTGAGTTTTTTGAGCGCTCCGTTGCACCAACCCGATTTCACAGTGCCTTCAAAGTTTTACTTTGGCTGAAATTCTGCTATTCAGTAATGACGGATCGGCGCACAACGTTCTCACCGAGCTATTGATAAATAATTTCAACCAAGCCCCACACAAGACAACATAACGGTGAAAATACGATTACTAATTTGTATAAAAAAAGTTTATTCAAAATCTAGTAAAAATATCACAATTAACGGAATCCACCGAAAGCGCTAAACAAAATATTGTTGACAGCGTAAAAAAATAATGGAACAGACATAAAAATATTATGATAATAAAACGACATCGAAATACAATCAGACATTGAAAGCAACAAGAAATGCAAAAGGCCATAAAACAAAATAGATGAGCAATATTAGTTGAGGATACCCCGTGCGGCGAACACGAGCGCAAGCAACCAGATGGAAGAACCCCAGTGACGTGAGGCACGACCTTGACGACAGCGCAACAATTCGAAGCGATTTGGCTCCCCACGAAGCATCAACTCGTACTCTCGCTCCATTAGCTGCCCGTCAAAGTACCAGATGCGGTCGTTGAATGGGTACTCAAAGCCCTGACGACATTCACACTTGTAACTGCCGGAAACGAAGTAGCGACGAGGAATTGGGGTGCACTAGGAGAGAAAAAGATGGCAAGGGATTGCGAGTTTGGAGTCGGGCAACGTGACGTAGAGTATCAGACTGCACATGATGCGAGGTACTATCTCACTAACCCAGTATACTTGCTTGTGTGCGACTATCTCCTCCTGGAGGATGAGTCGGCTTCAATGAAGATTCTTGGGAATTTGGGTACAAAGCGGCGTCCCCAGGACCACTCGGCGTTTGAGTCAGCTTCTCTAGCCTTTGCATAACCAAGTGCGAACTGCAAGGCAATTGCCAGAAAGAGGTGGAGTGCACGAACTAACCGTCTACCAGACTCTGTTCCAGGTTTTCTCCCGAAGCCTTTCCCGCGATCGGGTATCCCGTAAGGCAGCGGAGGTTTAAAATCAGGGTTTTCCTTCCCTTAGATGAAATGTCCTCCCAGGCTAACGAGCTCCATCTGCCCGAAGCAAACTGGTTTTTAGGCGCCAGTCACTCACCCTCACCCTTTCTCCTGTTGGTAGAAGCAGTTCCGCCGGGCTCGGGGAGCCACTCGTGCAGGCCAGAAGCTGGACTTAGTTGTCAGAGGCTATTTGAGACGCGCGCCATATGGGAGCATTTTATAGAGAGGTATAAAAGAAGTATAATGGTAGCGAGACTGCAGCGTGTCAGGTGGGTGCAGGTCAAATACGCTGGGTAGAATTGAAGAGATCTACTAAAAATAAATCCGATTGCCTCTCAAATAATGCTAAATAGCTAACGGAGCAGCGGATATGAGGTGCATCGTGTGGTCTAATTGGATACAAGTAAGCAGAATGTTTAGACATAAACGACCAATGTATTGGGGATTAAATTGCACGCACAATGACTAAGATCCCTCAAACATCAGTGCTGAATAAGGATGGCGTACATCGACCTCACGTGTAACACATAATCAGATCAACAGTTGCTAGTGAACATGTAGCCCTCAGCAAATAAGATGACTCGACAAACTTAGCGAATCGGTGTGCTGGTCTCCACCCGTCAATATCGACCATGCATGAATTAAATTCTCTCACAAAATAGAACTTATGGAATATGAACGTTTTCCGTTCGATGAATATGAAATATTTGGGGTTGGCGACGCTGTCAATGGAGGGTGGATTTGGGTTGTAGACAGGTAGCTTTATATAGAATGAGTGTCAGAGCGCAGAATGACATGCTACAAGAAAATGGGTTGGCCCCCGCAAATAAGTGCCTGGCTTCTTAACGACTGGTCGAGCATACAACGATACGCAAATGTGAGGATTAGACTGCAAGCGGTTGCCAATAGATAGAACGTGGTACTACGATAGTGATGATCGGTGGGTTCAATTCACACACCATAGAGGGGATATGCACCGCTGATTAGCAGCGCGAATTAAAAGTACTTGCAAGCATCGTGATCACACTGGGTCTTCTGGCGCACAAACGTTCAAGTACGGCAAATCAGACAGATGACAAGTACGAACGTCTAACAGTAATTTTCCTGGGGTTAGCGAATAAAAAGCGCTTACATAAGTTGTCGTGAAATCACATCGAGCGGAATTCTTGAAGAAATTGGGCACATCGAAAGATTGAGGACATTGATTGATGTCTAATGAGAGCAATTTGACGGACACGGTGACCACACCCCTGCAAACGAAAACAAAAGTAGTAAAAATACGAAAAAGCCAGCGACAATAAAAATTGAAAAACGTGTAAAACTATCTACACATAGAAAAAAGCGTCATGTTAATAATCATTAGGATAATTTATGCAAGCCAGGGATGTCGGACCCGATTACCTGGGAGAATTTACCCGCTTCATACACAGGCATGCATGAGATCAAATAAGCCCGGCTCCAGGCATGGCATGGCATGAAAACACAAGCCGTCAGGTTGCCAAGGCCTAAGATATGAGAAAGGAAAGTAGAATTAGCATCGAAACTCCAGTGTGTTTTCGCATACCACTCGCTGCCGGTGGCAAATCAATTGAGCGCGGCGTTAACTGCACAGCACAGAAGCACTGCATGATTGCACATCCGCGAAGCATACAAAAGGGTAAAACGATTTGTCGACAGTAGTCAAGAAAACAGCTGCGGCAATCTGGCACTACGTCCAGTTGGTGAAAGCACGCCACCCGCACTGCTTCGTGGCAATGAAAACGGAGATGAGGATCGATCTAACGGACCTCGGCAACGAGGAAAATAAGCACAAAGTAAAGCTATGCATGGGTCTTGAATAGACTGCAAAATTAACCCATATAGTGTCATCCAACAAAAGTAAACACACGTTGCTTGAGTCTAGAGCAATACTGGCTAAAACGTAAGCAGTCATCCATCATGATAGTCACACGAACAGTCATTTACAAGAAATGAACAAAAGAGTGGTTATTAGCTCACATGAAGCGGAGAGCACGTTCTTCGCCAAACGCTCCGAAAAATGGTGCCGCGTAAGTGACCAGCCAATCCTTGACCATGCCGTAGCAATCGAAATAAGGTTGGGTCCAGTAGCCGTGCTCGTAGCGTGGCACCCGGTAGTAGATGGGAAATGCGAAATAGCGTTGAAGCTGTGTCCCGTTCACATCACTTCTGATGTACGGCTTGGTGGTGATGCGTTCCAAGCCATGGCGGCTGGAGGCCCAACGATCCTGAACGGAGCGAAATACGAGAGGCAAGCCGTGGCATTTATGGTGATTGTACAGCGGGTAAAAGGAACAATCATAATCACAATGCTGGTGAAATGAAACTGGCAGCCAAGTGAGTGTGTGAGACGAGCCCTTTCAACTGACATCATTCTGCGCAACTATGAACATTTTTTGATTATTTCTCTCACCAGAAATACGGTACAATGCACACATGGTAAAGTTGAACAATATCGTCATACCAAGCCATCGTGCGCGAGCCATCAACCTCGAGGATGGTTTCACTCAGGCCTTGCGGCGTAGGGCCACAGGCACTAATCAATTGGTTAGCAACCGTTTCGGTGTCACTGAAACCAGTTTCGACGAGCGCGAATGCTTCAGAAACGGTAGAATAAGCGAGAGATGTGAGCAGGTTTCACACTCAACTCAAGGATCCGTCAAGTAGTACATCCGTTGCTATGCTTGACAATGATGTTGATGATGCACAGCGAGTGCTGCACTCTCTACTATAGTTAACCTTAAGATGCACAGATCCAGCTAGTACACCTAAACATCCGAAAAGATGATCAAGGACATCGGTATCGATCTATCCACGTGACATGCGCGAGGTAACGAAGCGTGAACGAACACCGACTTACCACTGCTCGCGACGAAGGAAGCAAGTAGAATAAATTAAACCTCGACGATTCACTTTGACATTTGAGGGAAACTCTCACAGTCAAAGCTCACATGGAGAAATGATTACGTGTTCTTATTGCGTCTAATCTTCATGTCACTACATCACCGAAAAAAATTGTTATTTCTACTGGATCATTTATTTTAGTTTTCGGACAGCAATGGAAAGTGTCACAAGGTGATGGATAAAAAACTGTCGACCGTAGAAAATGAAGAGCTAATAAGAAAACACGCACCCGAATGAGGTAAAGGATAACGGTGTGGATAGTCCGACTCTAAATAGATCTTTACCTTTAGCACACGGAACCATGGCGCCTCGGTGTAGTTTCGA
Source organism: Atriophallophorus winterbourni (assembly GCA_013407085.1). Lineage (NCBI taxonomy): Eukaryota > Metazoa > Platyhelminthes > Trematoda > Plagiorchiida > Microphallidae > Atriophallophorus > Atriophallophorus winterbourni. The sequence goes on along the minus strand of JACCGJ010008430.1, from coordinate 39,318 downwards.
AATTGTTTAATGCTCATATCGATCGCCTCGACCGCCTGCGTGCTGCCCACTGGCTTGTACGCATACGGGGCGAACAAGTCCCAAGTCAACTGATGGTGGTCGGTGAACATTTGATAATCGAAATAGATGCCGCTGGAGACAATGTCGAAATCGGACATGACGTTGGCAATCACTTCACCGAACAATTGGAAACGATTAATCGGGAAACCAGTCTGGATGAATGGAGAAGAACAACAATGACAGAACAGTTCACTTCCAGCGATCAGAGCAATGCCTGTAACATACAAACCATTGAATTAACATGGATCTGAGCGCTAGTATCGTTTCTCACTGAATAGCGTTCAGTGTGTACTTTAAATAAAACGCCAAAGGTGAGTGGTGCGCAAAAGTGCAGGAAATGTAAGCAACGCAATTCGGTAGACGTGTATACATGCTGCATCGCTTGACCCGGAATCCGTCCGTGATTCTATATTTGCTTACTGTTGTTCGTTGTAAGTAAATATCGAAACGATCGATACTCACACTTTTTTATTTTGCCAGTCAGTCCCCAAACCCTGTTGTTTTTATCAATCGTCCGCCCTCAGCAAAACACCGATGTACTTCGAAGTCGAAAATCAGACTGGCATTCGAAATCTTTCAAAACAATATTGATCATTAAACCCCGTTCACCAACCATTTTCACGAAATTTGTGTATTTTTTCTTTATAAAAAGACAACAAGATTTGTGACTACTCACCCGTGCAAATCCCATCGAACTATTCACAAAGTTGATCACGACGGTCCATAATTGATGCACTAGGCTCGAGTTTCGCTCTTATTTGAGCTCACCAGCAGTGCATATCCTCCGCTTCGGGTGCTGATGAGCTCAAACAAGAGCGAAACTCGAGCCTAGTGCATCAATTATGGACCGTCGTGATCAACTTTGTGAATAGTTCGATGGGCTTGGCACGGATGAGTAGTCACAAATATAAACAACATATTCTCCAAACCTCGCTTAGACAACAAGATTTTCTCATATGATTGATAAAAATGTTTAGTACGGATTGTGTATTCATAATGGAAAGAATTTTGTATACAAACGATTAAAGCAGTTTGTTTATAGAACCCTTTCAAATCTGATCCCTGTTTGCTTACGTGAATTGACTATAAGCTGCTCAACGGTGTGGTGAAAACTGAGGTGGTAGTTGGAATTCTATTTAGTCGTGCTTCCTTTAATAACTATCATCTTTGTTCCGACAAAGCTTCTGTACCAGAAGTGAAGGGTTACTCATAAAAATCTTTAACCGATTGCAAACGAGATTTTTTGTTTTTCTAACGGCAATAAATTGTAAATAGAAATTGAGAAAAAACAAATCGCGCATTGTTCGAATTGATTTCGGTTCATTACCATCGTTGTGTCGAGCCACAGGCTTTCTCTTTCCTTGCATCCCATTCAGAAAAGTGTGGATTTTTAGCCATGCATATACCCGAAATAAACGTTTTAAGTCCTTCATTCAAGTTTTTTGACAAATCATTTCTCACCCGATACCCGCGGAGGCACGATAGCGCGATACGGTAACCGTTATGGTCACATAAGCAGGACGCGTCCCAACTAGCGAAGACGACGTCGGTTAATGGCTATCCGAAGGCTTGTGCAGTTGCTTTCTAAAACGCGACGCAGTTCTTCGGAGGGACCGTACTTAATAGCTGTTTCAAAGGTAAAACTTGTTTACTATACTTCCAAACTCAATAAGTCATATACTGCCATCTACAACTCTGATAAGAGCCACCCCAATCCAATACAAGAGTTGAGAACAGGAGACGTGAGCAAGAAAAAGGATAAATCTCTAAAAAGTTGAATAAACGGTTTGCCGTTTTACGGATATTTCTAAAATGCTACTACTGATGAGTACTCTCGAGCAGTTTATTGAGATCTACAGAGAATATATAGAATTACAGACTCACAATCAGACTGCCGTACACTTCGCCGATGATGTTGTTCTGATAATAGGCGCTAAGGAAGTGAGCCAACCGTAATGCGGTACGTCCGACCATTTCAAATTGAACTTCGGCGCCGTAACTGACCTCGCCAGGGAACATGAGCTGATCCGCTGTCATGGTATGACAATTCTGACTGGTTACTGATCGTGCGCGAGAGATGACACGTTGAACCTGAAACACAAACCCAATAGAGGAACGATAAATAATGATATATGCAGGAAATAAGCTTTTAAAAAACTGGATAAGAGTTATCCAGAAGTCCTATGAGGGCAAACACGCTCACGAAATCACTGCTCATACCCAAGCATGTTTAGTAAACTATTTCGGGCAGTGTGACAAGAGTGCGAGGCACGTGGTGAAAATATAAATGATAGGATGAAGGCACTGTGTCAATTGACACTGCTATCAATCTGCCAAGGCAGGTGAATAATTACACGTACGTTAACAGAACATGCGGATGGTACAAGACAGCACGACGCACATCTGGATATTGTCCCGTTTATTGCAATATCCTGTTTGAGCGATGCATTTTAGATTTTTTTGTAAGTATTATTAAACCAAATAAAACATTCTCCATGTGATTAATTTTCCTAATACAACACGCTCAGGTTGCTCTACCAAATCATCTGTTCGTTTTCTAACCTTAAATGAAATCAGTGCGCGCATCAGTTACTGATAAATAGCTTTGGTCAGAATAACATTGTTGAGGAAATATTATTATTTTCCTCAACAACTCATTATAACCTTTAAAACCCTATAAATTTATGTTTCTCGATTCTGATTGGCCCATTTGTCGGCCATGTTGTGTTTCGCCAGAAACAGTGTATAAATACAGACGAGCCGCAGCCTAAAGGCCTTTTAGTCAGAAACGGCAAAGCTCTTTGCCTGAAGGGTCAGCCTTTGTTCTTGCTACGCGAAGTGTTGAGTTTAGTTAGTCAATAGTGACTAATTTTATAAAGGTTTTTCAGTGTTAAGCATTTGGTTATGACTTGGGTTCTACTATGGTAATATATAACAAACATTAACAAGGAGACAACAGCAGAGACATCACTCACGTCGAAATATCGATCTGCATTGAAAACCGTACCACTTCCAACGGTATAGAACGGAACATCTTGTAAGCTGCGTTTTGAACGTCCCTTAGATGGGATAATGTTCCGTACATGCTCAGTGGCACCAGACGAGTTTGAAGGGCGAAAGCGCTGCTGTTGATAACTTGTAACGGCGGTTCGGTTGTGCGGTTTGTTTTGGTGCAGCGCTGACTTTGTGGCCCCGTGTTCCGTGATAACCAAAGGCAATCCATCAGGTCTGGGCATAAATGGTGGAGTTTGGTGAATGGGTGCCGCCGTCCAAGAGGCTAAAATTCGAAAATATGATTGTTAACCTGAATTTAAGGGGGCTGAACGGCAAAGTAGTACACTTACAAGGTGCAACCGTAGCGAGTAACCTGTGTCCGTAGCTTTTAATCCGATCCCAAATGGTTGGAAAACCTATGAAGCAAACGGCGCGATCATTTAAACAATCGGGACCAATTGATACAGTCGACGGAGTACCGATTCCTACCTTTAGCTGCGTCATCAACGCTTTTGAAATAATCGAGTTCAATGCTGGCCGCGCGCCTGCGACGTATTCCCGAAGTACCACCTTGTATACCCGTCTCCTCGGGAATAACCTCGCGCCAGCCGACCGGAATGCAATCAAACCCATTGCGGTATTCTTCTTCCGTGGCTACCTCTATATCGATCCCGCGGAACGGGCCTTGTTGATGAGCCGGTAAGCGGTGACCAGGTTGGCAAACACATTCGTAGCCACCACGCCGAAATCCGAAACCAGGAAGCGGGACACACTGATATATGAAGATTAAAATTGGCGTTGATTGAAATGCGTACGTTTTGTTAAAGAGTGTGATAAACGTCTACGCGGATGTGAAATAGTGTACGGATGTGCAGTCGTGCAGTAATTCCGTGCTGTGTAACTAACTCCGTGCTAAACTGATTGGCTACCGGTAGTGAGCTGTATTCTCTATTTTGGTTCTCATCTGTCTATGCTTGGGTAACCTGACAGCATTTTCGCCCACGTGCAGTCTCTGACTGTGCGGCACTTTGGCTGGATCAGGCTTGTGCTTTCATATATAGGGCAGTAGTATAAGAGGATATTCAAAGTCTACACTGTTACGGTGTACACATCCGTCAAACAAGATGTCACAAAAATGTTAAGAAAAGTGCTCAATCCACATCCATGATTTTGTGGCAGTTAAGCATTCGGTACGTGCTACAGGTGTAATGCTGTCTGACGATGATGTCAAATTCACATGTAATATGAGTGTATATGTGTATGAAATCACAAACCTGATTCAGGCAAAGTGCTGTACAGTCTTAGACTGCACGCGGTCTAAGATATTGTCAGGTTGCCCGGGCCTAGAGAGATACAAGAAAGGGGAAATGGCAGTGAGACTAAAGCGTGGTTCCGCATGCAGATCAGTATCAGTGCCAATCAATTTAGCACGGTGTTAGCTACACAGCATAGAATTACTACACGATTGTACATCCGCCAATCCGTAATATGAGTATTGAGAATTTCAGAGATGCTAGCAAACTATTTTCCACTTCACCGTCACACCACACAACTGGAACAATGCTAAGTGCCCATAACTGTCAGTACTGAAGAGATACACAAGACTGGAATCGAGCTGTGATAGTGATAGATTTTCAGGGATCGAAAAAACAAAGGCTAGATTCAGACGAAGCAACGCAGTCTGACAGCTAGAAAACCAGAATCCAGGAACAGGGCAAAGTGCTGCCAGTGTGTAAGTGGACAGCACTGTACGTCTGGCGGAACTGCTTCTACTAACACGAGAAGCGGCGAGAGCGAGTGACTAACGCTTGAAAACCAGTTTGCTTCCGGCAGATGGAGCTCGTTAGCCCGGGAGTGCAGTCCATCTACGGGAAAGAAAACACTGATTTTAATCCTCTGCTGCCTTGCGGGATACGATCGCGGGAAAGGCTCGGGAGGAAACCCCGAGGAAAAATCCGGATCAGAGACCCGTAGGCGGTTAGTTGGTGCACAGCACCTCTTACCGGCAACTCCCTGTGGCCTTGCAGGTAGCACTTGGTTGTGCAAAGGCTAGAGAAGCTGACTGGAACAAACACCGAGTGGGGCTGGGGACGCCTTTTTGTGCCCAAATTCCCAACTGTACAGGACTCACGGATCAATCAGAGACACCAACGAAGCCGACTAATCCTCCAGGAGATGGTCGCACAGAATCACCGGAAGTTTCGGGGCAGTAAGTTGAGTAATTATAGACAGATCATATAAGCGCGTTTCCAATAAACAGCAAACGTCAATAGTTAGACTACCTAAGGTAAGAGACAATGCAGCTTGCTGGCCTATCTGTCTGAGGGTTCTGGCATTCATAGACCCGGTGTGAGTAGAGGCCCGTGGTTTCAGAAAGTTTTCTGTAAATTCGCGAATAAAGGATGTTCCGACATGTTCGACGCGGTCTTTTCTAAGACTGGGATTGACAGACGGAGAGTATTAACAATGGAAGAGTCAAAAATAGTTTGAAGAGAAGAGCCAGCAGTAGCTTGTTTTCGTTTATCCGCCCTGTTGTATGCAGCTGATAAGGCGACCCTGTTTGTCTTGTGTGACGGCCGATGCACGACCGAGTTGGGTTTTGTAGTTATAGTCATGGTCGTATGCGGGCTGGGATACTGCCAACTCGCCCATGCCTAGACAGGAAAACAATTAGGGTTCTCGACCAAAGCCTAACATACAAGGCAGCGGGTTGGGTTGAGACCGTGTTCGTCTGGCCATTATCAAATGACCTGCCTGGTATAAGTGGCTCTGAAGGTGCCAGAAAGCACCATTCCGCATAGTTCAATGGGTCATAGAGGTACACAAACCATCGCACCACGTTAAGGCCTAGTCACAGCGGGATGCAGAGCGCGAAATGTGCAGATACACCTTAGAGTTTACCCAGGGTTAGGCATAAATATAAGGGGTATAATTACAAAGAGGCTGTAGCGTATACTCGCATACAACATGTCACCAGTGATACTCGATTTGGAATCTCATAAAGAAGAAGTACGCAGTTACAGGCGACCTTTATACCACAATATGGATCAGGTAATAAAACTCAAGCGAATCACTGATCGAACTTCGTTACCGAGGGCACTAAATGTAGCATGGTGTAGTATACAAAAACCAAAAGTAGTAAAGCCAAAGTAAGCCATAGTCGATAAAATCACAACTGCAAGGATGAAGCACGAACTGGCGTTCGTTAAGGAGAAACGTACCAGTGTAGTCGGCTTGCAACGAGCAATACCAGCCAAAAAGTGATTCGGATTACCCAACCCAGGAGGGCAGGGATTGAAGTCAATGCGGTAAAAATCCATACCTGGAATGACAATACCCACCATTCTGGAGGAAAAAAGACACAATAAGTGTAAAATGTAAAACGACTGGTCGAAGGGATAAACGATCGTATGAAAAAAGATTTTCCAGTAGAAAATTGAGGAGTGTGTTCCGAGTAGCATCTAAAAAGTCACAAAAAGTCAACAATTTGCATGAAATTGCGAGCTTGGATCAAGCAAAGTGCCGCAGTCCAATAAACTGCATGTGAGCTGAGATACTGTCTGGTTGGTTGGGTCCAAATAGGTCAACGACAAATCCTAGTTGAATTTTTGGGAAACACAATGCACCCGTACTTACAATTTTGTAGATTCGACAATTTTTATCAACCGATTTACTCCAACATTTTGGAACCATCATCATCATCATAAAGCAGAAGTCTGGAGCCAGACAGTGCCAAGTAATATGAAGCAGGCAAGCAGAATATTCAAAAGCAAATGCTTAAAAAGCAGTTTGATTTTGTAGTTTCACTGCACGCGATTTCGTGATTTTTTTAAATTAAATAATTCCAGATAAAAAAATTATGACACAAAATAAAATACACTGGCGCCAGTGACTTCGGTTTGCAGTCATATCTCGTAAGGTTTCCAGCCAACTATAAGGTGGAGCTTTTGCATCCCACCCAGGCAAACGAATACGCCCAACTGAGCCTAGCGCTACGCTGAATTTCTTCATCCCAACGCGCCACGTCATGGACTGACAACCCAGGCTCTGCAAATAAGGCGCGGTATAGTAAATGGAGAGTGGGCATTATCAAAACATGTCCCAACAATTGCAAACGAGTAAGCATCAGCATTTCTCTCAGTCCGTGGCCATTTGGTCCTAACACCCGCTTGCAAAGCTTGTAACGCGATGCTGACACATGCGAGCAATCCTACGCAGGCAACGGGTGTCAAAAACAGAAAGCCGACGGACATCTTCCGCCCGGATAGACCAGGTTTCGCAGCCACAAAGTAGTATAGCACACACCACTGCTTTAGTATGGAGTGAAAGATCGCGTCGACGCCACAAGTGGCGAAGGTTAGCAAACGATACACCCGCTTTGCAAACACGTTGTGAGATCTAGTCCTCGACACAACCGCCAGCAGAGATACAACTGCCAAGGTGAACAAAGCTGTCGACCAATTCCTGGGTAAGTGTTTTACACTTGCTAGGCGCAAAGCACATGCCATACCTTGACGCTTCAAGCGCCAGGCGGTCCGGAGCTTGTTGCATTATATGAGGGTCATCTCCCAGAACTGCGATGTCATCGGTGTACTCTAGATTGGTAGCTCTCTCAACCAGCAGAAGTTCAACACCTACGACCACCAGACCAGCTGATGCCTGGTCGCCCGCTTCCAGTAGTTCTGATGAGTTGGAACAATTTTCTGAAATTGCATACAGCTGCCGCAGATTCCATTTAGGTAGCCTTAGAACTCCACCAACTTTCCCTGTCGGTTCTCAAATTGACAACCAGTTTTCGTTTAATAAGCCTTCGTAAAACACCATGTATGCTATAAGCAGAAAACAACCGACGTTGGCCCATTAGTTGGAGAGAATCAGCAGAAACCCAGTGTTGAGAAGCTACACGGGAAGTCAGCCCACAACTATCCAACGCGGCTGTTTCCAAATAGTTGGTATCCCACTCCATTGTTCATCGATACTATTTTTGGGAACTACAGAAAGATGCAACTCAAATTGGCCTGAAACCCTCGGAGAACGGGGAGATCATTAAGTCTGGCAACATTCAACTGCCTTGCAACATTACTATGTTTCCCGCCAAAACGCACCGAGAGCTTAGCACAGACTGACGCATGATCTGACTCTAGACAGGTGCCCCAGTATGAACGGCAGTCTTGCACACTCACTCGCCATGAGTAGCTGATAGCAATATGGTCAATTTGCGTGAACAAGGCCGCCGATGGAGATCTCCAGGTGGAGCAGTGACGCTTTTAATGGCGGAAGTTAGTGCTGGCAAGGTAGAGTCTGTGCTCTGAGCACAAGCTAAGCAATCTTGCGCCTTTCCCCCTAATATCTGTCTAGGCTTGGGCCACCTGACAGTATCTTAGCCCACGTGCAGTCTCTGACTGTGCGGCACTTTGCCTGGATCAGGCTTGTGCTTTCATACCATCTTTCGCCGTTGTCATTACGATGACAATCGAGTCTGATGAGTTCTTGTAAGCTTCCATAAAACTCATGCTTGTCAAGTTCAGAGCAACAATTAGTCGGTGCACAGGCAGCAAACAGGTTGCGGGATTGATTGCGAAATCGGCCTTTCTTACACGAACCATGTAGTCTTACTGCATAAAGGCGACTGTTGACTGGGATCGAGTCAAACAGTGCGACCTCAGATCTCACACTCAAAACGATTCCGACACCAGCTTGACCAGATACCATGACATCGTCATCAGTGGACAGGCGCAGATAGTGTATATAGTAAATTCGAAGGATTAGACAATCGCGCGTTTCTGACAAACAGCAAACATCGACATAGAGGCTATCAAGTGTGCGAGCCAAGACTGCCTGTTGCCCGATGCTAGCTAAAGTCCATACATTGAACGCCGCTAATTTGAATGGTACGCGTGAGCGCAAGAACGCTCTGAAGGCATTCGAATCAGGCAAAATATTCGAAGTAGCTAAATTTGGAAACTTCGATGAACAAGCTGCACTTATGTCAAGGCTACCCAAAGAACCACAAAACGGAAAGCAGTTATTAAAAAGTTTGCATGCAGTGAGATTATTGAAAGTATTTTGAGCAGAGGTATGGTATGGTATGAAATCACAAGTCTGATCCAGGCAAAGTGCCGCACAGCTAGAGACTGCACGTGGGTGATATTACTATCAGGTTTCCCAGGCCTAGACAGATATGAGAAATAGAGAATAAAGATGGTACTGAGACTCCAGCGTGTTTCAGCATGCAGCTCAATACCCGTGACCAATCCGTTTAGAGTGATGTTAGCGCACAGCACAGAAGTACTGCAAGATTGCAAAGAGCGTGGGAGCATGGGATTTGTCATTTGTACATGTATTTTCATAATTGCTTGTGGACGTGATACTACCCGGTTGCCCATGCCGAAGTAGGGGGTTGGCATAGGGGGCCCCACCCGGAGCCTTTGGCTAAAAAGTTTGAACCACATGGCAATGGGTTGAGAATGAGTTTGTCTGACCTCTATTCATCAACCTTCCTGATATGAGTAGCTCTGCTGGCACCAAAAGACACCACCCAGTATAGCTCAATGGGTCATGAAGGTACATAAACCATCGCACCACGTTAAGGTCCTGTCTCAGCGCGACGGAACCAAGATTTTATGACTCCAAGTTTGTGTAGCAGTTAAGCATTCGGTACGTCTTACTGGTGTAGTGCTGTCACTGTCTGTAGCTTCAATGCTAAAACATTTCATTTTGATTGACATCGTGTTTCCAAATCAAAGCAAACACTGTACATGACGCCATAGTGATGTCAACAGAGAACTCATTTCTCGAAAGTGTGAGTAAAATAGGAACATTGCAATTCAAACGTCGCTCAAAACGAGTTAGTTCTTAATGAATGATGTACGAGATCGAACGAATATTATTAGTATTACTGAAAAAAGCCTCATTGATACCAGATTATATAGAGCAGCTAACAGGAAATGAATAATTTTCTACCAACTGACAAGTAATTAAAATGTGCGCCATCCTACTGGTGCATTGAAGCTTCACATTTGTAATGTGTCTGAGATTATATGAATACCATTGACAATAACACAACTTTTAATCGTTAGAAACTGTTTCTTTATCCCATTTTTTGTTGCTGCACGGATGTGCATCCGTGCAGCATTTCTGTGCTGTACGGCTAACATCGTGCTAAATTAATTGGCCAGAGGTAGTGAGCTGCATGCTGAAACACGCTGGAGTCTCACTACCATTTCTATTTCCCCCTCATATCTGTCTAGGCCTGGGCAACCTGACAGTAATATCGCACGTGCAGTCTCTGTATCACTGTGCGGCACTTTGCCTGGACCAGGCTTGTGCTTTCATACTCATCCCATTTTCGCCAATATCCACACAGGAGCAGAGCGATTGCAGGTAGACAGACCCATTAGCGTCGAATCTAATGTTGCGCCGCCGACAACGGGTGATGGTTTTCTGAGCTTGTGCTCAAACCCGATTCCTCGCCATGTTGGTGTGAGACGTGAATAAGTGAAGATGCCAAAAGCAAAAAAACTGTCAATGACACAAGTAACGATACATAATGCGAATCACTGTTGCAAGAAACAAACACGCTGCAATATTATTGCTGTCAAGCTTACCTGGGACCTCTTAAACGAGTGATGTTCGAATAGCGGGGCATGAAATCGGACAGCGCCGAGACAGCGCTTACAATCCATCGATTCGTACCGCCACAATCGTAGTACGGTCGCGTAAACCTGACTGGTAAAAATGTCTCCTTGATTCCCGGTGCATTCGGGCCGTAGAATTTCAACGTTTCCAACTTTTCAATCGGTTCCCCCGTAATTGTAGCAAGTTGAATTTTGGTAGTGTATTGATTTTTGCTTGGAGACGTGCCACGGTGATCAGGTATGAAACTGATACCCATTTCACGATCGCGGATGTACGGGTTGTTTTTATACCATGGAGCGGTGTAATTGCTATTTGGCCCAGCACCCATGTCGAATATCTGAATAGAGAATAGTATCGCATATGGCCTACATGATGCGAAACAATGTGATGCATCACGACAATAGCGTTGAATCAAACAAGTATCACACGTTTAAAAGTTACAGACGGACTAATATCCTATCGATGCGAGCAAAATAGATCAAGGCAATTTATCCTTAAGCTCGGTATCAGTTTAGGCATACAGCTCGATTCGAATATTATGGTTGGACGAGAACAGAGCTTAAAAATAACGAGTGCGCTTCTTTAGGTGACGCAAAATACCGAACAGTCACACAGTCCACACTTGTCAACAGCTAGGAAACCATGATTTTCCTATGACATTTAAGTATATATATACAAAAGTCAGGTAACCATCGAAATTGACGTTTTTTACGAGAAAATGAGTTGTAATCGAAAGAAATTCGCTTGCAGGCAAAATTCCACGTGAACCTATACGGCACAAATCGTATCTATTAGAAAATACACCTGAGAACAGTGTTATTAGGATTATTGTTGTTGATAGCTAGTAATTGACCAAGATCGCAGTAGATCAAGGAAATTTATCCTTAAGCTCGGCGTCAGTTTTAGGCATACAGCCTCTGATTCGAATATTATGGTTGGACGAGAAACAGAGCTTAAAACAACGAGTGCGGTTCTTCTTTAGGTGACGAAAAATACCTGAACCAGTCACACAGTCCCACCTATGTCAACAGCTAGGAAACCATGATTTCCTATGACATTTAAGATATTAATATATCAAAGTCAGTGGGGTAACCATCGAAATTGACGTTGTCCGAGGGAAATGAGTCGTTAATCGAAAGAAAATTCGCTTGCTTGCAGGCAAATTCCCGGGAAACCCTATACGGCACCAAATCGTAATCTATAGAAAAATACACCTGAGACAAAAGCGTGATTAGGATTATTGTGTTTGACAGGATAGTAATTGACGAAAGACTCGCAGTAGCTCAAGGAAATTTATCCTTAAGCTCGGCGTTCAGTTTAGGCATACAAGCTCGATTCGAATATTATGGGTGGACGAGAACAGAGCTTTAAAAAATAACGAGTGCGGCTTCTTTAGGTGACGAAAAAAACCGAAAACAGGTCACACACCACACGTGTCAAAACAGCTAGGAGGAAACCCCAGATTTCTATGACATTTAAGTATATATATATATACAAAAGTCAGGGTAAACCATCGAAATGACGTTTTTTACGAGAAAACTGAGTCGTATCGAAAGAAATTCGCTTTGCAGGCAAAATGCCACGGAACCTATACGGCACAAATCGTATCTTATTCTATTAGGAAAATACCCTGAGAACAGTGTTTCTTAGGAATTATTGTTGTGGACAGCTAGTAATTGACGAGATCGCAGTAGGATCAGGAAATTTACATTAAGCTCGGGCAGTTTAGCGCGCAGTTACCAAAGCTCGATTCGAAATTATGGCTTGGACAGAACAGAGTTAAAAATAACGAGTGCGCTTCTTTAGGTGACGCAAAATACCGAACAGTCACACAGTCCACACTTGTCAACAGCTAGGAAACCATGATTTTCTTATGTCATTTAGGCATATATACACAAAAGTCAGGTAACCATCGAAATTGAAGACGTTTACGAGAAAATGAGTTGTAATCGAAAGAAATTCGCTTGCAGGAAAAAATCCACGTGAACCTATACGGCACAAATCGTATCTATTAGAAAATACACCTGAGAACAGTGTTATTAGGATTATTATTGTTGACAGCTAGTAATTGACCAAGATCGCAGTACTCAACTTCCGAAATCCGTAAACGGATTTCGGATTAGAAGACCACAAAATGCTCGGGTATTATGTTACGGTTGTCGCTGGAGTTTTCTCATGATTGGATGTGCAATAAGGCAGTAGATGATCGTATTCGGGTTTGCTGGACTCATTGTTTCATATAAGGAGTGGTCTGTTGTACGCAAAACCTGTTGATTTAATAGATCCAGTAATAAACCATTCTCTAAAATGGCAGTCAGTTGAACTTGTGAAACACAGCTGGTAATGACCGTGTAGTATGCTATAGAAATTAACAATATTCACGGTGGGGCTATTGTGCAGAACGCTTGCAGTACATCGGTAAGATCTACTGGTAAATTGATTATCATGTGTAACGGGTTGCAGCCAAGAATACGAAACAGCGTAGTTGTCAGTATTGCAGATTTAAAGATGTAAGTAGACTCTAGTGACATGTCAATATTTCATCAGTCAGCGAATAGCAGCAACAGCAACGTAAATCGCTAACCAACTTGGTCGGGATACAATTAGAAGGGAAAGCAAAATGTGCATGCATTTAGCAAACGAAAATTCTGCTGTATGATTAACTGGTTTGGATTTTTGTGTAATAGTGCAATAATGCTGTAGGTACGAATGTAATTTCACACATGAATCCATATCGCAAGCATATTCGAATTACCTTTATTGTATCATTCGTAGGTATACGCAAAAAGTTCATTTCATCATTCCAATTGTCTAGTCTCCTAGCCATCGGTCCAAAAAGCGGCAACGTGTGGTTGATGACTTTTAAACCATACCAGTTTGCATAAGTGGTATTTGTGTCCATCAATACAGCGCTAGTATTAACGACATTTGGACCCGACGAAACATCCGCAGCAGCCGAGAGATAGTAATACATTAGCGATGGCAAAAATGGAGGGTCAATCACGGGTCCATCCAAACGTTGTTGAATGTAACTGTAGAAAAACGCGCGATTCAATGCCAGATTGTGCAGATGCAAAAGCTTCGACCTGTTTGCGAACCATTGTTGAAGAAGAATTTGGTTATATTGGGGAAGTTGGCTTAAGGAAGTCGGAGGTAAGCGAAGATCACTTTCAGACATGGTGTGGCAATTCTCTGGGTTTGCAAGATCCATTTTGCGAGAAATAACATCGAAATTATCAGGTGGAAACCAGCGGAAGGGGTTTATGTCAACTTGCGGTTGAACAAAATGAAAAGCGGCAACCAATATATTGAACAGAAGGAAAGTTAGATATCCCATTTCTTACGAACACTGAAAAGGATCAAACAGAAAGAGTATTAAAAAATTAGGTTGACACCATTTTTCATACAATCCCACAATAAAATATTAAACAGATAAAGAAGTGTTGAACTTGACAAACTACTAAACCTGTAAATGATTAAGCACAGACACACTGGACTGTCTGCTACTCAAAAGTAGAGTCTACAAAGCGACATGTCAGGATGTCTTACTGTATGGGTGCGAAACTTGAACCTTACGTAAACAGTATGGTATGGTGTGAAATCACAAGCCTGATCCAGGCAAAGTGCCGCACAGTCAGAGACTGCACGTGGGCTAAGATACTGTCAGGTAGCCCAGGCCTGATACTGTCAGGTAGCCCAGGCCACGTAAACAGTGCATTCAGTATTTGACAACCGATGTCTAAGCAGCATTCTAGGAGTGACGAGGTAAGCCGAAAGGAAGCTGTCGTACAGATGTGGCTATACAGGTTCACAAAAAAATTGAATTGAAAGTGTTTTATTCGAGGCACCTCTTCCCAGTTTGTTTGTGCTTACTCTTCAATTGAATCCATAGCTATTTAACTCCCACCCTTTCCCCGGCTTTTAGAATTTTACTTTTTCATGGTTGTGTGGCAGTTAAGCATTTGGTACATGCTACCGATGTAATGCTGTCTGAGATGATGATGATTGTGAGTTAGGAGTGACGAACAAAACCGCGGAAGGAAAGCGATAATATAAGATTTGGAATACATAACCTAACCAGCGGAATCTATGAAAGTAAACATGATTCCCGACATCGATGTCGCTACTAAAGATTCTGTTACGGATATTTGCGTTACGAATCCTATGGTGCCAACTAACTGAAGCGATCATCATCAAGAAGCACAAGTCTGGAGCCAGAGAAAGTGCCAAGCAATATGAAGCCGGAAAAGCAGATAAGCAAGCGCATGAAAAGGGAAAGCAGACAAGTGGAATATGCAAAAGCAGCTTGTTTTTGTAGTTTCACTGAATGCAATTTTGAGATTTTTTGTTTTTTTATATAAAATAATACCGGATAAAAATTATGACACACATAATAAAGTACACTGCCGCCAGTGATTTCGCTTTGCAGCAATATCTCGTAAGGTTTCCAGCCAACAATTAGGTAGAGCTTTTGGACATTACCAAGGCAAACGAATACGCCTAACTTAGCCTAGCCCTACGGTGTTACAAATATAGATGACGGCAAGCGGGGATTAGGAAAAGGTGGCTACGGACTGAGAGAAATGCTGATGCCTGCTCGTTTGGGACATGTTTTAAGAATGCCTACTCATGATTACCGTACAGCGCCTTATTCGCAGAGCCCGGCAGAAGCTGGGAGAAACGATCGGGTTGTCAGTCCATGACGTTGCGCGTTGGGATGAAGAAACTCACCGTAGCGCTAGGTGGGTGGGGTCCAAAAGCTCCACCTAATAGTTGGCGGGAAACCTTACGAGATATCTGCAAACTGAAGTCAGTGTCATAATTTTTATCCGGTATTATTTTATTAAAAAATCATGAAATCGCGTGCAATGGAACTACAAAAACAAACTGCTTTTCCTGCTTCATATTACTTGGCACTGTCTGGCTCCAGACTTCTGCTTTATGATGATGATGATGGTTCCAAAATGTAGGAGTAAATCGATTGATAAAGATTGTCGAATCTACAAAATTGTAAGTACGGGTGCATTGTGTTTCCCAAAAATTCAACTATGATTTAACGTTGACCTATTTGGTCCCAACCAACCAGACAGTATCTCAGCTCACATACCGTTTATTGGTCTGCGGCACTTTGCCTGATCGAAGCTCGCAATTTCATGCAAATTGTTGATTTTTTTAGATGCTACTCGGAACACACTCCTTCATTTACTACTGGAAAATCTTTTTCATACGATCGTTTATCCCTTCGACCAGTCGTTTTACATTTTACACTTATTGCGTCTTTTTTCCTCCAGAATGGTGGGTATTGTCATTCCAGGTATGGATTTTTACCGCATTGACTTCAATCCCTGCCCTCCTGGGTTGGGTAATCCGAATCAC
Organism: Atriophallophorus winterbourni; assembly: GCA_013407085.1. Classification (NCBI taxonomy): domain Eukaryota; kingdom Metazoa; phylum Platyhelminthes; class Trematoda; order Plagiorchiida; family Microphallidae; genus Atriophallophorus; species Atriophallophorus winterbourni. The sequence continues at coordinate 23,250 of JACCGJ010008430.1, read as the reverse complement.
TTTTTGGCTGGTATTGCTCGTTGCAAGCCGACTACACTGGTACGTTTCTCCTTAACGAACGCCAGTTCGTGCTTCATCCTTGCAGTTGTGATTTTATCGACTATGGCTTACTTTGGCTTTACTACTTTTGGTTTTTGTATACTACACCATGCTACATTGAGTGCCCTCGGTAACGAAGTTCGATCAGTGATTCGCTTGAGTTCTATTACCTGATCCACATTGCGGTATTTAGCTCGCCTGTAACTGCGTACTTCTTCTGCACCAGATTCGAAATCGAGTATACGCTACAGCCTCTTTGTAATTATACCCCTATATTTATGCCTAACCCTGGGCAAGCTCTAAGGTGTATCTGCACATTTCGCGCTCTCCATCCCGCTGTGACTAGACCTTAACGTGGTGCGATCGTTTGTGTACCTCTATGACCCATTGAACTATGCGGAATGGTGCTTTCTGGCACCTTCAGAGCCACTTATACCAGGCAGGTCATTTGATAATGGCCAGACGAACACGGTCTCAACCCAACCCACTGCCTTGTATGTTAGGCTTTGGTCGAGAACCCTAATTGTTTTCCTGTCTAGGCATGGGCCAGTTGGCAGTATCCCAGCCCGCATACGACGAAGACTATAACTACAAAACCCAACTCGGTCGTGCATCGGCCGTCACACAAGACAAACAGGGTCGCCTTATCAGCTGCATACAACAGGGCGGATAAACGAAAACAAGCTACTGCTGGCTATCTGCCTAGGTCTGGGCAACCTGACAGTATATTAGCCCACATGCAGTCTCTGACTGTGCGGCACTTTGCCTGGATCAGGCTTGTGCTTTCATACCATACCATACTGCTGGCTTTACTCTTCAAACTATTTGTGACTCTTTCGCTGTTAATACTCTCCGTCTATCAATCCCAGTCTTAAAAAAGACCGGCAGAAGCTGGGAGAAACGATCGGGTTGTCAGTCCATGACGTTGCGCGTTGGGATGAAGAAACTCACCGTAGCGCTAGACTCCGTTGGGCGTATTCGTTTGCCTGGGTGGGGTCCAAAAGCTCCACCTAATAGTTGGCGGGAAACCTTACGAGATATTTGCAAACTGAAGTTAGTGGCGCCAGTGTATTTCATTGTGTCATAATTTTTTATCCGGTATTATTTTATATATAAAAAACCACAAAATCGCATGCAGTGAAACTACAAAAACAAGCTGCTTTTTGCGCATTTGCTTTTGCATATTCCGCTTGCCTGCTCTCCCTTTTTTCACGCGCTTGCTTATCTGCTTTTCCTGCTTCATATTGCTAGGCACTTTGTCTGGCTCCAGACTTGTGCTTCATGACGATGCACGGATGTGCAATCGTGCAGCACTTCTGTGCTGTGCTGCTAACATGTGCTAAATTGATTGACCACCGGTAGGGAGCTGCATGCTGAAACACGCTGGAGTCTCACTACCATTTCTATTCTATTTTCTCGCTCATATCTGTCTAATTCTGGGCAACCTGACAGTATCTTAGCCCACGCGTAGTCTGTGACTGCACGGCATTTTGCCTGGATCAGGCTTGTGCTTTCATTCATTCATGACGATGATGTGCGCTACGGTGAGTTGCTTCATCAAACGCGCTACGTCATGGACTGACAAGCCGATCATTTTTCCCAGCTTCTACCAGGCTCTGCGAATAAGGCGTGATACGGTAAACGGTGAGGAGGCATTCTTTAAACATGTCCCAACCATCGCAAACGAGCAAGCATCAGCATTTCTCTCAGCCCGTGGCTACCTGATCCTAACACCCGCCTGCAAACATCTATATTTGTAACGCGATGCTGCCACCGAATGCGAGCAATCCTACACAGGCAACGGGTGTCAAAAACAGAAAGCCAACGGACTTCTTCCGCGATAGTATGGAAAAAGCTATTTTTGCAGATATATAGACGCCATAATTGTTCTTTGCTAACAACCGAATCGAAGGCTCTATTAAATCACGAAAGATCGCTATTGTACGCTGTGTATATGTGCGTTTATCTGAGAACAGTTGGATACCGCGTGTGAAACAAGGCTGGTGATGGAATCCATATACGCTACCAAAACGATTTTCTTACGTTCGTCAAAAAGCTCTATTGATTCTGATTTGGAGAAGGCAGAAGCGCTCGCCACGGAATATGCTTCTATACATTCCATGGAATAAAAAATTTCTTCGGAACCGGTATCTAATACTGGTGTATTAACCAACCCGGCGGATATATAAATAATTAGAAAAACCTTGGCATATGTAGATATTTAAAAGACGCTGGGTCCAGACGATGTGCATTGCTGAAAATGATTACTGATATATTGATTGAATCCATGAGCATACTAATCGCAGAACCGTCAGAAGAGAGAAAACTTCTAACGGAATGTAAATGTAGTGTTAACAAACATATGTGTAAAGGCGGAGACTTAAGTCTGCCGGTAAATTATAGACCCTTCACATTTATTTCCGTGATCAGAAAGTTGATACTTAGTGGTGAAGGACCGACTGAAGTCTTTTATACGGGCCAGTTTGCACAAGAGCAACGCGGCTTCACCAAAAGGTCGAACCTCCTTACAGCGCGGGGAGTCTGAGGGAGTCGCACTGAATGCTGGAACTTCAATGCATGTTATATTCATCGCTTTCATTAAAACATTTGATTGTATACCACATAAGCGTTTACTATCAAATCTTGAGGCGGTTGGTATCTCTGGAAATGTCCACAAGTGGATCAAGGATTTCGTTAGCGGCAGATTTAATCGAGTGGAGTGCTGAGTATAATAGAATGTAGGAAAATACGCGTATATATAATCTGAAAGTAAATAGACTTATGTATTCCTGTAAATGCATTGCAATACCACAAACAATTATTATTCTTTCTGTCGTATAATCATCTCTCACGTGTTGCTCGTTCGATATGAATCGGAACAATGTAGTTCACCGAAAAGGGAGATAATCGAGATTAGTAACCCGAAACCTTGTAATTTTTTGGTTCCTCCCCACGTGAGTTTGTGAGACGTTCACGTCAGCTTTGCGCGAGTTTGTGTTGTTTTAAACAAAACGAGAAGCGGCATCATGACGGAAAACGTTATATTCTATAAACATACATTTGGAATCATTGGGAGATTACTTCGAAGAAAAATATTTCCTACACACAACCTTGGCTGCATTTGGCATTCCACAATGTTCGGTCGATGGACCATTTCTGTTCAAGGTGTATGAAAATGATGTTTGCCGTAATAATTAGAAACTGCTTGCTTTTTGCTGATGACCAAAAGATGCGGGGTGCGGTCGGTACGAGTGACAAACGGGAAGTCTGTGTAATGTGGGAGAGATCTGGGAGTATCGGTGTCAAACTTATTCAAGAGTCGAGCGGAAACTTCTTGAAAAGCACTCGCGCTACTTGGATTTTATGGGCAGTTACGCGATACGTTTCAAGGCATACCACTGATATATTCAATTTAATATATGGCCAACATATTAGACATGTTCAATAGAGTCAGCCGGTCTGACATCCATTATTGGGAAAGGAGCTATCCTTCAGAAATTTCCGCGTAGAAAAACGAAAATGGTCAAAAGTCTCCACGGGCTTACCTATGAGGATCGTCTTGGTAAGTTGCGCATGTATCCACAGAAGTATCGACGTAGACGCCTTAATCTCTTCGTTACCTGACGAATTCTTTTGGGACTTTATAAGAATTCTTCCGTTTGGCGGATGTGAAAACTCACTCTAATACGCTCAGCTTTAAAGTGCGAATGACGCTGCGGCTTTCTGCGTAATTCACATTATCTAGTCAGGTGATAAACCAGTGAAATGAATTGCCGCGAGATGTTGCGTTGTCGAAATCAGAGGGGAAGATCAAGGCATATTTATACTTTTGCAAGTTTGGTGGACAATGAAAATCCGATCTGGTCATATCGGAGGCTATCTTCTTGTGAATATTTCTGAATAAATCTGTGAAGTTAAAACAAGGATAGCTTCCTTTGTATCTATCAAGATACACTCGATTGACTCGCTAGCCACTTACTGTCCTGTGCAACTGAACTGAACTGAAAAATCATGAAAACTTAGCAATGATGGAGCATCAGATATGTTATGCAGATAAGTGTAGTAATTAAAAAATTAAGAAACGATTATGGATAAAAATATAAAAAGTATATATTTGCAAATTAGACCTGAACTCGCATTTAGTTCAATTCAGTTTGCACAGGTCAGTAAGTGGCTAACGAACCAATTGTGCGACCAGAATTTCTTTCGGTGAAAAGCCTGAGAAGCACCCACCACTGGCAAAACGTTTTCTTTTTGTCCGTTTGAAATCTTGGACGATCACAACGACGAGGTAATACATATATAATTTAGGGAGCAGCGCGTTATAACGGATGCTGGAAAAAGAAGAAGCATTTTCTCTCTAAGCAGCACGTGAAAGTTCAGCGGAAGTAGAAACGTGTAAAAAAAACATGAAACTCTAGCATTTACTTTCCCAGCAAGATAACGCTTAAAAAGGTGATTTACCTAACCTTGTATGACAATTATGGAGAGTATTAAAGAAATAAGTTACTGAGGTTTCGGTCCAAATGGTGCGTGAAACTCGAAACGCAAGCAAACTGAATTTACCGCCTAAAGGCCGAGTACGTATTATTCAAAAATTAAAACGTATCACATAACGGTACCATCTGGCTTCAAATTGTTTAAACAACTTCTAAATCGGCTGTATTAAAGATGGCCATATTATTTCAGGGATTTACCACTAGGTAGTACGTGTCACGATTATTTCTGTTCAATTCATTTTGCGCGAGAGAGTTTTTGTTCAGTTCAGTTTAGTTCAGTTTGCATAGGACAGTAAGTGGCTAACGAGCCAATCGAGAGTCCAGATTTCTTTAAGGGGTATGCCACAAAAAAATCCTCCACCATTTCAAAAAATATCTTCACAAATATCTTCTGGCATGAGAGTAATCTGGAATGCAACAGAAAAACTCCTCACCATTAGGTGAGGAGAGACATTAGTGCGTTCCAAAGACAACAAGAGGATCATATCAACTATTCACTTACCGATAAAATTCAGGAAATAAAGAAGGCTACACAGAGTCGATACGTTTTTCAAAATCCCCTACCGAAGTAGAACAAACAACTTCTTTAGGAAGACGATTCCAGTAATTTACTACCCCTTCACTGAAGAAGTACTTACAAACATTTGATCTTACATGCCGCTTGCTCAGATTTAATGGTTGGTCTCGAGTACCTATACTTGGGGCCAGAGCATACATTTCAGTTGGATGAATAGTACTGAAAGCTGTCATGATTTTGAAGGTTTCAATCTGGTCCCCACGTAGCCGCATTCTTTACAGTGAGAAAAGATCTAGCCTCAGCAATCGTTAGTCATACGACCTACCTGATTGCCATACAGTCATAAGAGTAGCTAAGCGTTGAACTCCTTCAAGGTTGTCAATATCTTTTTTTTAAATAAATAAATATTTTATTCTTGGAATTCCAAGGCATCCTAAGCATGATCCCCATGCTAAACATGGTCACCTAATAAGGTGACTGTAAATGATCCGCGTCGATGTCTATAAAATTCCTCTTACGGTTCCTTTCGGTCCAGCAAGATCAAACGAACTGAAGACATTTGTTCCCACCCTACACCCGTGTTTCTTATCAAGTTTTTTGTGTCATAATTTTCCAGTGATATTTTTGTTTGTTCTTCATATTGAAAATAACATTTAAACTAAATGTTAAATCTGTGAGCGTTTTCTTTCCCGAACATTTTCCCTTTGTTTAACTGCACTTCGGCTTCCGCACATTTTGATTTGTCCGTTACCCGTGTTTACCGTTATTGCACAACGGTAATTTTTTGTGCTCTCAACTGAGTTGTTGGACTTCCGTTTATTGGACGCTTTGGGTTTGCATTGAAAACCTGTATTCGATTACCGTTGAGGTTTGTTATATTTTGATTTTTAATCGCCTTTGTCAATATAGTACAGCGTTATTTGACGTATTGTTCTGATTTGGGATCGATTCGTAAACGCTCGTCACTCCCGGTAGAAGATTCTCGTGGCTCGTAGCAGGCAGCTAGTTTCCTTGAAAGAAACTATTCCCCAGTGACGGTTTGGTCGCTACAGTACTCAACGTTAGAATTTGATTTGGACCGTATTTTCTCAATTGGAGAAAATTCAGTACTCAATTGCTTCGTTTGGAACATTGGGACGGTACTCAAATTGACAGTACTCAACGTTGGAATTCGGTTTGGACCTTATTTGTCTCAATTGGACAAAATACAGTACTCAACGTCAAATTTGTGGACGCGATACAGTACTCTACGTCGAATTCGCTGACGTCAATATGCCTGTTACCGGCAGTTTTGTCGCAAAGATCAAATCTTCCCAACAGTTGGTCGATAATGGAACGGAAGACACCGCAGGTGAGCGCATTCATTGTTCTGTTGTGGGCTCTCGGGTTAGCTTGAGGGGTTCAACGATTGATTCAAAAATCCTTGTTCGTAAGGCTTAATTGCGCCTTGAACTCCTAAAACTGGAAGTGCTTGAGGCTGAACAGGAGGTTACAAGGGCTAAGATTGCTGCATCGGCAAGTCGTGCGCATCGTGAGCATCAAAAGGATTCCATAGCAAGGCATGGTAGCATCGTTGAGTGCCAAGAAACAGTTTCTATTGATGTAAATTTGATGGGTCTTGACGTTTGTGCTGTCGGTTGTTCTCGTGAAGCTGAGTTAACTGACACTGACTTAGTTCAGTCGGATTTTGTGACTGAATTTCCTGACACTAATTCGGATCAGATGGAGACTAAGCCTGGCCCACCTGACACCAAATCAGCCCACATGAAAAGTAGGCCTGGTTCACACGACACTGAATTAGTTCAGTCGGATTTTGTGACTGAAGGTTCCGACACTAATTCGGATCAGATGGAGATTAAGCCTGGCCCACCTGACACCAAATCAGCCCACATGGAAAGTAGGCCTGGTTCACATGACACTGAATCAATTCAGTCGGATTTTGTGACTGATGGTTCCGACACTAATTCGGATCAGATGGAGATTAAGCCTGGCCCACCTGACAACAAATCAGCCCACATGAAAAGTAGGCCTGGTTCACATGACAATGAATCAGCTTTAATTGGGGCGACGTATGGTCAGCACGACAATCCGTATGATTGGCGTGAAACTTTCGATTGTATACCTGATGAACCATTTATGTTTGGGAACTCGGATACAATATTTTGTAATTTAGACTTGTTTAGATGGCGAAAAATGTCGCTGTTGGAGGACGCAATACATAAGGCTCGTTTGGGTAGGATATCATTCATGAGCTTATTGTATGGCGCTGGCAGAACCGGAGGACGTGGTGGGTCTTTGTCTAGCAAACATTTTCCCTATAAAAAGCCACAGGTGTCCAGTGATGGTGATGCGACGTGGCGTGTGTGACTCGCCACTAAATAAAGTCACTGCTTTATTCTACTGTACCTGGGTGTCGGGCCCGGGGGCTGGTGCTTAAGGTGGGAGGCGGGTCTTCGGATCTGCTGACCCCAGAAATACCACCAAGCATTCAGTCTGCCGGTTGCATGCGAAGACGAACGTTGATTACACTGAAGGCAAATGTTTTAGGTGGGAGGCGGGTCTTCGGGTCTGCCAACTCCAGAGATACCACCAAACATTTGATCGTCGAGTCGCTGTCATGGGTCGCGCAGGTACACGGGTCGGGTAGCCAGGTAGAGGATAGCCCCGCAGTTCATTGTTTGTGTCTCTACTTGCTTTTCAGATTTTGAGGAATTTTGGTGGGCGGTGTATGAATCCGCTTCGATGTCTAGAAAATTCCTCTTTCGGTCCAGCAAGATCAAACGAACTGAAGACATTTGTTCCCACCCTACACCCGTGTTTCTTATCAAGTTTTTTGTGTCATAATTTTCCAGTGATATTTTTTGTTTGTTCTTCATATTAAAAATAACATTTAAACTAAATGTTAAATCTGTGAGCGTTTTCTTTCCCGAACATTTTCCCTTTGTTTAACTGCACTTCGGCTTCCGCACATGTTGATTTGTCCGTTACCCGTGTTTACCGTTATTGCAAAACGGTAATTTTTTGTGCTCTCAACTGAGTTGTTGGACTTTCCGTTTATTGGACGCGTTGGGTTTGCATTGAAACCTGTATTCGATTACCGTTGGGGTTTGTTATATTTTGCTTTTTAATCGTCTTTGTCAATATAGTACAGCGTAAATTGACTTATTGTTCTGATTTGGGATCGATTCGTAAACGCTCGTCACTCCCTGTGGAAGAATCTCGTGGCTTTTAGCAGGCAACTAGTTTCCGTGACAGAAACTATTCCACAGTGACGATTTGGTCGGTACAGTACTCAACGTTGGAATTCAAGTTGGAACGTATTCGTCTCAATTGGAGAAAATACAGTACTCAACGTCAAATTTGTGGACGCAATACAGTACTCAACGTTGTAATTCGAGTTGGACCGTATTTGTCCCAATTGGAGAAAATACAGTACTTAACGTCGAATTCGCTGACGTTAATATGCCTGTTACCCACAGTTTTTCTAAAAAGATCAAATCTTCCCAACAGTTGGTCGATAATGCAACGGAAGACACCGCAGGTGAGCGCATTCATTGTTCTGTTGAGGGCTTTCGAGGTAGCCTAAGGGGTTCAAAGATAGAATCAAACATCCTTGTTCGTAAGGCTAAGATGCGCTTGGAACTCCTCAAACTGTCACAGGAACGTGAAGCTCTCGAGATGCAACTGAAATTGCTTGAGGCGGCACGGGAAGTTAAAATGGCTGAGATTGCTGCTTCGGCAAGTTATCTCGCGCAATGTGAGCATCAAAAGGAAAAGGTAACTGACTACCCTCGTTCGGAGGTAGAAGATTCTGTTCGTAATAAAAGCCCGGTAGTTTACCAAGATCTGACTTTCCGAAGATAGAATTGATGTCTTTTGACGGTTCAGCTATCACCTATGGGAATTTTTTTGTCAGTTCGAGACCTTTGTGGAGTCTAGAACTCGTGATGACGGACAGAGATTTCTATATTTGCTACATTATTGTCGATGACTGGACACAAGTTGTAGACAAAGGTCTCACCATACACGCGTGTTATCTTGATATGTCCAAAGCAATCGATCGTGTCAACCACAGTCTGTTACTACAAAAAATGGAGCAATGTGGCATCAAGGGTTCATTACTAGCCTGGTTTGAGGATTATCTCCGCGACCGTGTCATTCGAGTACGGGTTGACGGTGCTTTATCACGACCCATTGCAGTAACGAGTGGGGTGCCGCAGGGATCAGTGCTTGGACCAATTCTTTTCCTGATCTATGTAAACGACTTACCGAAACTTTTTCGCAGCAAAATCTTGTTATTTGCGGATGACATCAAGCTGTGGACGCAAGTACGCACAACTGAAGATTGCAGACAGCTTCAGCTGGACCTTGATGCCTTACAGAACTGGTCAGTTAGAAATGAACTACCTTTCAATTTCAGCAAATGCAAGGTATTGACTGTTGGAAGATATTTTGAGTTCTCTTACACCCTTGGTTCCCATATTCTTGAAATCACTGACAAGGAGAAGGACTTGGGTGTGTGGGTGAGCAGCACGTTGAAACCGTCGCATAACGCCACAGCTGTCTATGAAAAGACGTCGCGAGTACTGCTTCTTCTCAAACGCGTGTTCGGGAGTTTCACGAAGCAAACTGTTCATCGAATAATTAATACGTACTTGAGGCCAACCATGGAGTATGCGGTTCAGGCTTGGTCACCCTGGCTACAGAAGAATATCAGCCTCTTGCAGAGAATATATCATCGGACCACCAAGCTCGTACGTGGTTTAAAACATAAACAATACGAAGATCGGATTACAAGCCTCAATCTCTTCGACTCTCGCTACCGCCGTCTTAGAGGCGACTTGATTCTTATGTTCAATATGCTGCATACCCACAACCATCCCCTGAATCAACTATTCACACGACTACCACCACGAACAAACCGGAGTCATAACTATACAGTACTTATTCCCGACTCGAGGCTGAACTGTCGAAGGTATTTTTATTCTGTACGTGTATGTTTTACTTGGAACTCCCTACCCCGTAACGTTGCACATTCACCCAACTTGGATATATTCAAATCGAACTTGGACAACTTCATGTCGACCAATCCAAACATTGAAACAATATATTCTGCATCATAAATCTTTGAACCAATGCATCCAAGTAAACTATACATATTTACCCTATCAAACCGGTTGAAAACAATTTCTGCTCTATGTATTTTTACGTGATTCCTGAACTAATCAGCAGGCACACAAACCCCGTTTTACTACCTATGATATTTGTAATTCGCATATTATTCTGTGGTTTTTGTAAAGCTATGTGCTTTTTAGACCATTAAATTGAATTTAATTGAATTGAATTGAAAGTAAGCTATTGAAGAGTGTGTCATGCTGCCAACTGAACGTGCTTATAAGCGGGCGAGATCTAACCTGAAGGACCTCTTCGGGCATCCGCATACAATAGCAAGGCCTGATATCCTCGTCAATTGTCGAAAAATTGTTTCTATTGGTGTAATCTTGAAGGATATTGACCTTTGTGTTGTCGATGGTGATCAGGAAGCTGAGTTACCTGACATTGAATTAGCTCAGTCGGATTTTGTGACAGAATTTCCCAACAATAATTCGGATCAGATGGAGAACACGCCTGGCCCACCTGACACGAAATCAGCCAAAATGAAAAGTAGGCCTGGTTCACATGACACTGAATCAGCTTTAATTGGGGCGACGTATGGTCAGAATGACAATCCGTATGATTGGCGTAAACATTTCGGTTGTATACCTGATAAACCATTTATGTTTGGAAACCCGGATACAATATTTTGTAAATTAGACTTGTTTAGATGGCGCAAAATGTCGCTGTTGGAGGATGCAATACATAAGGCTCGTTCGGGTAGGATATCATGCATGAGCTTATTGTAGGGCGCTGGCAGAACCGGAGGACGTGGTGGGTCTTTGTCTAGCAAACATTTTCCCCATAAAACGCCACAGGTGTCCAGTGATGGTGATGCGACGTGGCGTGTGACTCGCCACTAAATAAAGTCACTTGCTTTATTCTACTGTACCTGAGTGTCGGGCCCTGGGGCTGGTGCTTAAGGTAGGAGGCGGGCTTTCGGATCTGCTGACCCCAGAAATACCACCAAGCATTCAGTCTGCCGGTTGCATGCGAAGACGAACATTGATTACACTGAAGGCAAATGTTTTAGGTGAAAGGCGGGTCTGCCAACTCCAGAGATATCACCAAACATTTGATCGTCGAGTCACTGTCATGGGTCGCGCAGGTACACGGGTCGAATTTCCAGGTAGAGGAGAGCCCCGCAGTTCAGTGTTTGTGTCTCTACTTGCTTTTTAGATTTAGAGGAATTTTGGTAGGTGGTGTATAAATCCGCGTTGATGTCTTGAAAATTCCTCTTTCGGTCCATCAAGATCAAACGAACTTTGTTTCCCACCCTACACCCGTGTTCCTTATCAAGTTTTTTGTGTCATAATTTTCCAGTGATATTTTTTGTTTGTTCTTTAAATTGAAAATAACATTCAAACTAAATGTTATATCTGTGAGAGTTTTCTTTCACGAACATTGTTCCTTTGTTTAACTGCACTTGGGCTTCCGCACATTTTGATTTGTCTGTTACCCGTGTTTACTGTTATTGGAAAACGGTAATATTTTGTGCTCTCAACTGAGCTGTTTGACTTCCGTTTATTGGACGCGTTGGGTTTTCATTGAAACCTGTATTCGATTACCGTTGAGGTTTATCATATTTTGCTTTTTAATCGTCTTTGTCAATATAGTACAGCGTAAATTGACGTATTGTTCTGATTTGGGATCCATTCGTAAACGCTCGTCACTCCCGGTAGAAGAATCTCGTGGCTTGTAGCAGGCAACTAGTTTCCGTGACAGAAACTATTCCACAGTGACGATTTGGTCGCTACAGTTAGTTATCATACAAATTTTATGAAAACACTTGACTTACTACGTTACAATTAATTTATTAATCCACCGACTATAAAGGACAACATTCTTGGCTCATTATTCGCTTTGAGTATAGATCCAACCAACTTGCTAATATTGCCTTTCTTCTTTAATAAGGATCATAAAATATTAGCTTTCCATCAACCATGAACTTACAAACCTGATAATGTGGTCAAGAGACTTTACCGTTACATAATTTGAAACCTGCTTTCAGCACTTATACGTTTAGAAGACTGATCCTAATTCTTCCTTTCAAATGATCTTCAAACTATATCTTCTACATTCCATTTGAAAATTATACGTTTACTTGACAAAGCAAGAGTTTTAAAAAGCGCATAATACAAACAATGTTAGATAAAATGGAAAATAAAATAGAAGAATAAACAAGGCTATGCTTGTATGCCAACTGTTATATAGGGTTCGTACAACGAACCACGATGTTCAGACACCGAATTACAAAGTGATTCTTGGTCAAAGCACTCAAGGCGCTTATGGATGACCAAAGTAATGTGTTGCTCCACCTGATCTTACTGTCTCCACCTGACGACGGCAAACAGCCAGAAACCGGTAGTGGTGTGTAAGGAATGGGGATGTGAGCAACACATTTCTTTGGTCATCCATAAGCGCCTTGAGTGCTTTGACCAAGAATCACTTTGTGATTCGGTGTCTGAACATCGTGGTTCGTTTTACGAACCCTGTATAACAGTTGGCATACAAGCATAGCCTTGTTCACCTTTAATCCACTGTTTCAAGGCTCACTGAACCTGATCTTGCTGTCTCCACCTGACGACGGCAAACAGCTAGAAACCGGTAGTGGTGTGTAAGGGATGGGGATGTGAGCAACACATTAAAATAGAAGAATGTTCTACGGTTGCAATAAATAATAATGCTATTTTCGCTCGTTTACGTCCCTATGGACTATTAAGTGACCACAAACTTATTCTAGACCATACATAGTAATAATCAGAAAATAGAGCACTGAAGAGTTGTGATAAGTTGAAATCTTTTAGCAGAATATTTAAATCACGATCAGTAAACTCAATCAGCCATGTAGATTATATTATTCAGGATCAATATTTTAATTTTGCAGAAATAAAAATTACAGACCTTAATACAATTTGTGAAGAATTCCTTATATATTTTGATACTACATACAATGCTTCTATCTATGAAGATATCACTAGAACTTTTCGGACGCGTAGTGTATTACACACTATAAGCATAAATCAGAATGACAATAATGAAGTTATCAAGTGAACTAAGTTGAGACGAATTCCAGAAATAACAGACCTTCCACCTGCCATTTGTAGATTGGGTGGTGATGATTTCAAACTTATTCTATTAAACTGATTTAACACTTCAATCGAATCTCGATTGTTCTCTTCAGAATGGAATCACTCTGTTGTTACACCCAGACATAAATCTGGCTCAAAGCACACGGTGTCAAATTATCGCCAATTACCCACACAGCAACTCTATTTAGATTACTTGAAACATAGCAAAAAAAGCTGTCTGAAATGACTTACCTCCAAGTTTTTTTCTCTATAGCACAACACCGCTTCATGAATAAAAGATCTTGTATTGCATACCAGCTTGAATACATTGACTATATTACTGCATCGATTGCGGAAGCTTAGGCAGTCGTAGCTGTTTCCAACGACATAAATAGAGCATTTGATACTGTTCCTCTTAAGTTATCATAATAGAAACTTGAATCATATTGCATCGGAGTTAATCTTCTTTCCTGTCTGACTTCTTTTTTAACAGATCGCGCTGACACTGGTAAAGTCAACGACCACAGATCTCGCAGCCTGACTATTCCCAGTGATGTTATTCAAGGTAGAGTATTAGGCACATTATTGTTTCCTAATAATAATGTATATTCTGGGATAAACCAAGTCATGCAATGCATGATCATTTGTTTTTATCAAAAATAAATAAAATAAATCAATGATTTTACAAATGTGAAGATGGAACATAGTAACATAATTTTTCGTTAGCAACCGATTAAGAACAATCTTACACACAGTAGCTTGCATAAAACATTAGAAAATGGATAGCTTGTAAAAAATAATTGGTGAAGCTTCACATTTTTAAAATAACAGTAAATGTGTAAAATATCTGAAACGGATGAATCACGGTTTGGTTAGGTTTGAATCGCAGTTTATTCATGAATGATGCTCACCATGTAAGTCCGAACCACGAAAAGCAGATTGAGAAATTTAATTCATCCGATTCATCAAACGAAACTGGTATCATAATTTCAAGAAATGGGAAGGTGTATTTTTCTGAATTTCAATAATTCTGGAAAGTGAATTCTCAAGAAAAAAGTAAAATGGCTCTTTAAACATATAGGTAACAAACCCAAATCCTTTAATACCATATATGTATAAATTATCGGGAGATGTATCAATATTATATAGCTTGGCTAATTTATTTGAAGTTACAAATGAGTTAGAAGCCTTTGTTTTCGATTATTGGGAGAAGATGGAGAACAAATAGTCAAAGATCCATCCAAGAAACAATGAAAAGGACCTGTTTGACGGGCAAGTCGGTGTTTTTACATTGGTTGATAATGTATCATGCTCTGGTTCGGTTATTAGTTCCAACTCGGATAATCATAGGGTGCAGTTGTTGTTAGCACAATTGGCTGACGAACTGCGCCTGAAGTTAGAGCTAGAAAACAAGCTGCAAATAATGAAGGCTAGTAACATTGCCCGATTAACCCGATTAAGATTTGAACTGTCTGAGATGGATGAGTCCATGCAACTTCCTGAAATGATTGAGCATTTGACGAAAAAAGACTGCCTCACTTCATCTAATCATTAGAAGGATTTTGTGTCAAATGATAGTCCCGATACTGCAGTTGGCATGCTCATTGAAGCGAACGTGTTACAAGCGTATTGTGGGACTTAACAGAAAGATGGCCATTTTGAAGTATGTTAACCTTGGAGAAGAGATTTCCATAGAATCTGCCGCAACCGTAAAAAAGCAAGGTCGCGTTTAAAAAGTCTGCGTTCTAGGTTTCTGCGAAATCCTGAGTTACTTGAAAGGTATGCAAGCGTGATGGAACACAATTTTATCTGCGGATATGCAACTGCTGTTCCGGATAATCAATTGTCGACGAACGTTCGACCTCGATGTTATCTTTTTTACCACGCAGTTGATAACCCTAAGAAACTTGGTAAGTTAAGGGTTGTACACGATAGTACCTCATGTGATTAACAGCTAACGAGGAAAGAAATAAGGACCGTTCAACTCGTCCAAAGATCTTGTCGTTTGGAATATGTTCCAGATAAAGAATTAGCTCATCCGGATGGTAAATTGTATCTGAATCCCGTCCCTCCTGATAGAACATTGGATCTTGAATGGGATTCGGTTGCTGATGAGTTTAGTATTTTATTTTGGCTGAAAGGTGTTCCCCTTACAAGACGCTCGCTGCTGTCAGCGGTTTCTTCCTTGTTTGATCCTTTAGGGTTAGTCGCTCCAATTATGTTTCCCGCCAAGTTGCTTTTTGAAAAACTTTGTCGCAAAAACTTGTATTGGAATGCTGAACTATGTTTGACAGATGTGCTAGTTTGAAAGATCTGGGTGTTCAATTTTCGGGAACTGCAATCACTGAGGATTCCTCGATCTATGAAGCGCAAAGGTGCTCGCGTAGTTCGGCCTCAGTTACATACATTCTGCGATGCGTTGGAAGTTATTTATGAAGCACCCATCTACATTCGATTCAGTCCTAAGTCAGATCTCTTATATTGTTGCCTACTCAGCTCGAAGTCGCGCGTTGCTCTAGTCAAGCCTGCTACTATTTCGTGTCTGGAATTAGTAGCTGCTAAGCTTGCAGTATCACTTACTACCGTAATAAAGGAAGAAATTCATTTGAAATTAGATCAAACATGCTTCTGGACTGATTTGACTGTACCGGAAAAAATACAACGATATCATCGAACGTGGCCGTGGCCGTGGCTGTTGCCAGAACTGGTTTTGCCACGTAAAGGGACCAGGCCAGCTAGATTGGTTGTGGTAAGGCATGGAAAACGTCTAGCTTCCAACCAATCTGGCTGAAAAGGCCGGTGAATTTTGTCACATGTGTGAGGCATGGAGAACGTCTTGTGCAGTGTGACATTATCTCACTTTGTTCCTAGATAATAACGTCTGATTGCCATCATGATATAATTAGTGATGGGTAAAAATATAAGGTAGGATACCAGAGCGTGTACGTTGTAAGCCTTTGATAAATCCGGCGCGGATTTCGGGGAGTGATGTAGGATGTACATTGAATTTATTTTATTGACAACTAATTGTTTAAATCTGCTGGTATTTTGTATATTTTTACCATTTTCGTTTTACCAAACTACTTGACTTTATTCGTTGTCGAGCTCAATTTTGTGTATCTTTATTTGGCCGTTCGCGCGCTATTTGGAGTTGCGATCACTCGTGGTCACTGTTGCTGTTGAATATTCTTGTTTTTGGATTCAGTACAAAGCGGAATAATTGAGGTTTGCTATTTTTATTGTATACTTATTTTGCCTCAATAGTACCGTACTCATGTAACGTAATGTCTTGTCAATATCTTGGTGGGTTTGGACGCGTAACTCAACCGTTGCATAGACACATTGGTGTTTATATCGTAACTGAAATCTTTGACGTTAAACTCGATTTTCCCCGGACCCTTTCGAGAGTTACATTCCGTGAACGGTAGCCATTTATATTTACAGAGAAAGCGCGACCAGTGAAAAAAGATTTGAACCACGAAAGTAGTTTTCCAGTAATATCTACAGCAGATAATTTTGCGGGGAGTAGATTATGTAGGACTCTGTCAAAGACCTTAGTTTTTTTCAATGAATACAACAATGTCTCCAAGGCCTGAATCGAGTGATTGTGTCACGTTATTAAGAAATTGTAGTTGATAAGTGAGGCAAGATTTTCTGTTAAGAAATGCGTGCTGGTTTAATGTGAAATAATTCAATGTCAGATATGCTATGGTGGTTTTCCAGACAAGCTTATTGGCTTGAATTAATATATCTTTGTTAATATCTATATCAGAGTTCACGAGTGATAAAAGAGGCTTCTAATTTCTGACACCTCCGATTCTACATTTTTCAATTTATTCAAAACAACTGGAGTTTCAGTGTCTAATCTGAAAATACAATTACTAGGTTCAGATAATTTACGTTGCTCAATACGAGAAGATATTAAGGTTTTGAGTGCATTTTTTCACCGGAAATATTTAGTGGATTTGAAAGATATCATTTTAATGAAATTAAGGCAAAATATGTAAAGAGAATACGTAGGTTATAAGCAGAGCAAATCTAATCAGTGAATTGGGATCACGTACCAAATTTGAGCAGCCCGCGACTTTGAATCAAGCATTCTAGATAGAAATGGTGTGTGATTAATGGGTGGATAATTGGTAACCGTATATAGTGATCTAGTATTTTGTCTAGGTATAACAACTGATTGTAGCCATTCTGACTGGAAGGTTCCTGATTTGATCAATCCATTGAAGAAAT
This sequence comes from Atriophallophorus winterbourni, assembly GCA_013407085.1. Classification (NCBI taxonomy): domain Eukaryota; kingdom Metazoa; phylum Platyhelminthes; class Trematoda; order Plagiorchiida; family Microphallidae; genus Atriophallophorus; species Atriophallophorus winterbourni. The sequence continues at coordinate 5,731 of JACCGJ010008430.1, read as the reverse complement.
TAAGTAGTAATAAGAATTTATAAATGACATACATATTGTCATTCCAAATAGCAAACCTTTCTTATTCGCTGATGTCATGATAGTCGTTATCACATTCCCAGTTAATGAAGCACAAACTTATATAGCTCGACTGAACAATGATTTAGCTGCCCTTGCAGGTTGGGCGACTAATAACGGTCTTACGTTCTCAACTGCAAATTAAAGTTTGATGTCTATATGATACACAATACAAGATAACTAAATTCTTTATAACAATAAGGCAATTCAAACAATAGACAGCACGCGTGATTTAAAATTTCGATAATCTGCACCACTTACTTTCTAACTAGAACTAAGCAAAATATGAACATTATACATATATCTATATTTCAACCTCATTGTGAAATAGAAATATATAAACTATTTGCCATTCGCCATCTAGAAAATCGTAACATAATATATACCAATATAAATAAATCCGATGTCATAGTTTTAGTAAAGATACAACCAACTTTCTTAAAATCCATCATCGTTTATAACACCGAACAATCTTATAGAGAATGGTGTATACAACTGAACCTCGATCCGGTATGGTCTCAAGCAAAATCTCATCTTATTATTTAGAATACTGTTAACGGATAATGCAGAAGAAAGTTTGAATCTTCATATACAGCATGGTTATATGTATAGCTTGATTAACAGTGAAAAAACTGTTACATTACCAAAGTTTCGTACTAAAGTAAGGAAACATTTTCTACTTGATAGAATATGGAAAACTGTGAGATCTTCTTAAAATATACAAGACTAAGCTCCTCTTTAACACGAATTCAAATCACATCTGGCTTCATTCCTTACCATAGAAAAAATACGCGATCTTCTCAACTTTAATGTTTTACCTGATATTTATATAACAATTTCATTTCTTAGTATACATATTAAATTTATTTTCAGGACTTGCGAATGAACATTCCTTTGCTTTGCAGCATTTACTTCGCGCATAACTCTTCGGCAGGAGACCTCAACCTAGTCGAGTCAATTCCCTTCTCCTACTGGAGAAGAAAACAGTTCATCTTCAGGATAGATTTATCTACTTCGAACAATCAAAACGGAAAGGTTCAGTAATTTAGCAACAGAGAACTTCACGCATACTCGATGGACATTATCCGTTGCACTTCAATGCTGTCGGGAACATTCATTGACTTTTTTCTCGCAATGCCTGTGTTTTTTTGGAATGGTTGAAAACCCTATGGTTCTTCGGTGAACCTATGCGAGAAGCTTTTAGGAGCAACAGTGGATTCAATCACTAAACGTGTTTAATATCGTTCCCTTTTTCTTCGTTTCGTTTCTTTAAATAAATGTCTAACTTTCTTGTATTTATTATACTCAACTGCTTCCCGTGTGACGTGATAATTCATCCAAAGCTTTTTTCTTTGACGCACAAGTCTCCGTCATTATTTATCAAACCATGGTGGACTTTTGTTTCGAAAATGAGCCTCCAAAGTTTCGGCTGATGCGTGGCTCATATTATTCTCAATTAGGCGCGATCACATATTATTTACATATAAGTCGTTTGATAAAGACCAATCTAATTGACTGAACAGCACATCCGTTTTCTTCAAGTGCCAATAGTTTCGTTTTTGTCTTCCGGGTTGTAGAGAAGTCAGACCATGCATCCATGTAAAACAGAGTGCAGCTTGGTTGCTAAAGCCAATAAAAGGATCAACTCTGAAATCTATAATGTCCGTGTATCATGGTGTGAAAATAAATGCAGTATTGAAGATTGGATTAAAACACATCGTGTTGATGGTCTTACTTGTTGAATTAAACCCATTTTGAGTATAAAAACAAGTTAATTTTGAAAGATATTCACATTGTTTTACAGATTTTCCACGTTATTAAGACTCGCAACAATAGATCCTAAAGCGACCAGAATTAATCTCATGGAAAAATGTGCCAAGTATGACACCCAACGATCAAGCCTTAAATTGCTACAAAATAGCATCTTTGTTCATGGTGTTCCGGAATTGAATGAGTGTGTTGTTTACAAAAACATCACTCATGATCGCAAACAGTTGGGCTACTTACAGCAACTGAGTAAAATCACCGATACCTTGACTTGCTTGCAATTCAAATTAGGGACTGTGTCCTCGTCGCGGTAATATAACATTAAACGTATACTCAATATACAATTTATGGTATCGTTCTTGCATTCATTCGCTTCCTCTTATCACTACCACATACTCACGCAGATGAGGGATTTTACATCTCCAGAGCTTGTCAGAAAAAAGGAAAGCAAAACTAATATTACCTACGTTGACTCTTGAAACAATAATTTTGATTCTTGAAAATCCAAGGCCTGCAAATCTAGATCAATAATTACCAAATTTTTTGTGCCAGCGACTAGCAACACGCATGATTGAGGGTCAGCGTGGGAAAAGTTATGCTGATCTCCTAGGGGTTCTGGGTCTTTTATCTCTTAAGCCTAGTCGTTCGAGTGATGATTTGATTGAAACCTTTACGATCTTAAAGCGTTTAAGCGGCGTTAATCCAGATGACATCTTTACCTCAAGTCTTAAGCTGAGCACTCGCGGACATGCACTCAAGCTTACTAAAGAACGATGTTGACTAGATTCTAGGAAAAACGTTTTTAGCTTCAGGGTAGTCAACTTCTGGAACAAGCTTCCTGAAGAACTTATCACCTGTAGTTTCGTCTCAACTTTCAAGCAGGGTTTAGACCGTGACTTGGGTAAGTTAATCTCTGATTACATTCCATGATCACCATGCTCAGGTTGTCCTCCATTCTGCTCGCTATTCATAGTAGCAATTTTAGAGCAACTTCTTATTCTTGATTCTCCATCAGCTGACCTCTCACCGTGCAGGTGAGGAGAAAATGCCTTTTCTTTTTTCCAGCATCGATTATTGCGCGTTGCTGTCTTACTACTATTCGGCACATCGCATGGAACCGCGATCATCAGAGATTGCATACGGAGCAAAAAAGAAAATTACCTTTTGCCAGCGCATCGATTATAGCGCGGTGCTCCCCAAATACATCCTCCTAGTCCTACGACCATCAGAGGTTCCACCCGGAGAAAAACGATTGACCCTTTGGCAGTGGTGGGAGCTTCTCCGTAGCTTTCCACCAAAAGAAATTCCAAACGCTCGATTGGCTTGCCAGCTGAACAACACTGGACAGGATTTCTTTAACTGAGGTTCTCCTGGACTATGTTGCTGATATGAAGAGATGCGCCTTACAAGGGCTTGACCCCCTGTCTTCTATCAAGAAGAAGAAGAAGAAATTGCAAATTGGTTGAGGGTCAGGCAGGTAAAACTTATGAGGCTAGACTCAAGGACCTCGGTTTGTTCTCACTAAAGAGACGGCGGCTGCGAGGTGACCTAATAGAAGCCTTCAAGATTCTAAAGGGTCTTACAGGTGATAATATTACTGAAATCCTTAAACTTGCACCTAAAGCAGCTACAAGGGGTAATTCCATGAAACTTTTTAAGAGTAGGCCCAGGTTGCTGGCACGTGAGAACTTTTTCAGCAACCGTGTGGTCAACTTCTGGAACAAGCTCCCAGATTGCATAGTAAGCCTCCCAAATGTGTTGAGCTTTAAAAGGGAATTAGACGTTAAATGGTCTATCATATTTCCGCATATTGTCTAATAAAAAACTTTATAATAGAACAAAAAAATTATTTTTACATTTTTATCAGTTCAGTTCAGTTCAGTTCAGTTTGCACAGGACAGTATGTGGCTGACAAGCCAATCGAGCGTCCAGAATTTCTTTCGGTGGAATGCTGCGGAGAAGCGATCACCACTGCCAAAGGGTCAATCCTTTTTCTCCGTGTGGAACCTCTGATGGTCGTAGGACTGGGAGAATGTAGTTGGAGGAGCACCGCGCTATAATCGATGCACTGCCAAGAGGTAATTTTCTTTCTTCTCTGTTTGCAATCTCTGATGATCGCGGTGCCAGGCGCTGTAGTAGTAGGATAGTAGTAGGACAGCAACGCGCAATAATCGATGCCGGAAAAAAGAAAAGGCAGTTTCTCCTCACCAGCACGGTGAGAGGTCAGCTGATGGAGAATCAAGAATAGGAAGATGCTCTAAAATTGCTACAGTGAATAGCGAGCAAAATGGAGGACAACCTAAGCATAGTAATCATGGGATGTAATCAGAGAATAACTTACCCCAGTCACGGTCTAAACCCTGCTTGAAAGTTGAGACGGAACTACAGGAGATAAGTTCTTCAGGGAGCTTGTTCCAGAAGTTGACCACCCTCAAGCTGAAGAAGTTTTTTCCTAGAATCTAGTCGACATCGTTCCTTAGCGAGCTTGAGTGCGTGTCCGCGAGTGCCCAGCTTAGGACTTAAGGTAAAGATGTCATCTGGATTAACGCCGCCTAAGCCCTTTAAGATCTTAAAGGTTTCAATCAAATCACCTCTCAAACGACGACGCTTAAGAGAGAAAAGACCCAGAGCCCAAAGGCGATCAGCATAACTTTTCCCACGCTGACCCTCAATCATGCGTGTTGCTAGTCGCTGGCCGCTTTCAAGTCGAATGATATCCTTCTGGTAGTGAGGACACCACGCCTGGACACAATATTCCAAATGCGGCCTGACTAACGCCTTGTAAAGTGGCAGGAACACGTCGGGATTTCTGCTGGAAAGCACCGACTTCAACCGAAAGAGCACATTGCGTGCACGTTGCGCTGCAACAGCGCATTGGTCCTCCCATTTAAAGTCAGCTCTAACTAGAACACCCAAGTCCTTAACCCGCTGTGTGGCATCAACTCTAATAGGAGTACCTGACACCTGGACTGTGATCTTGTCGACCAGAGCAGACAAGAGTTGGCACTTATTGAGGTTCAGTGGGAGGTCCCAAAGTATGGACCAGTCAATGACCCGCTCGAGGTCTTGCAACAGAGTATCTTCATTCGTTGAACCAATGAACTTCACGTCATCCGCAAAAATGAAGCACGAGCACTCCAAAATAGGCGACAAGTCATCGATAGAAATTAGAAAGAGCAGCGGACCTAGCACAGACCCCTGAGGCACCCCACTTATCACCTCCGTTTGGGTCGACAACGTAGATTCTACTCGCACTCTAAAGGTCCTACCTGTCAGGAATGATTTTATCCAAGCAAGTAAACTACCACGTATGCCTTTTGCTGCCAGCTTAGTTTCTAAAAATCTGTGGCTGACGGAATCGAAAGCCTTGCTAAAATCTAGGTAGAGCGCTTCGACCGGCTTCCCTTCATCCAACCTTTTCGTAGCAATATTGAGGAAACTCAAGAGGTTAGTCAAACAAGACCTCCCTTTCAGGAATCCATGTTGAGCTACACTAAGTAGAGAATGCTGGCAGAGATGCTGGCAGATTTTGTCGCGTATAAGTCGTTCCAATACTTTCGAGACGATGCTGGTCAGGCTGACTGGTCTATAGTTACCAAGAATTGACCTGCAACCACCTTTGTGTATTGGTACTACTATGGCTTCTTTCCACTCACGAGGAACCATTGCCGAGTGCAAACATGAATTGAAGAGCTCACATAGTGGTTCTGCAAGCACTGGGGCGAGATTTCTCAACATAATTGAGTGGATGTGATCCGGACCCTCAGCTTTGTTAGCACGAACATGAATAAGAGCTCCATACACCTCCGCCTCATTAAAGGACAAATCATCTAGTGCAGGGACACCAGACGGAAAGCTAAGCAACTCAGGCGGTGTGAGTAAAGAATTATCCCTACGCTGAACGCTA